>APFE030936431.1:64232-97478 GCA_000404065.3 Pinus taeda
TAAATAAATGTGCCAAAAATGCCATTTTGCCTTTCCAAAGCCTTAGCCATTGCCTTTGCCAATTTCCTTAGCCATTAAACAATCACAAGTGATCCCCATCACTAGGATTTTGCCCAACATTAAGCTTGGAATAAGTGTCCCATCATCCATGGTTATTATTTTTGCCTTTATTTACTTTTTATTACATGGAATTTTCACCAAGGTTGTTACACCTTTCTTGAAGGTTGGGTAGTCGTGATGGACCAGTTGGTGAGTGATGGGAAGCCATTCAACTAGTCATATTTGTTGGCTCATCAGTTGAAGATCCATGTGACTAACGCTCGGAATCTGCCCCAAAATGAGCAACCAAGGTTTTACATGTTTGCATACTTACTTGATGCAATATGTGCCCACCAATAGTTCTACAGTCTATTGTAAGTTTCTTTATGGTTGTAGCTATTGAGGAGTGATGGCAAAGCTAACTAACTGTTTTATCATCCTGTTGTACAAGCTTATCTTTGAGTAGGATCCACCTTGCATGTCCCGAGAAGTAATGGAGGAAATAGTAAACATTGAAAATTGGTATGCCTCACCAGGTGGCACCTTCATCAGAGTGTTTGGCAGAGAGAAGCCTCTGCGGTTCCTACCAAGGTATGCCACTGACAAGATGATCATGCAAGAGGTCTCGTAACACCTCTCCACAGGGTTGTCAGTAGGACTGCATAGGAAGAAGAAAGTGCCACGGCTCGCTCTTCCTTTGCTGATCGGATTATACGAGATTAAGAGCTTAAAGGATGTAGATGCGAAGGCCAAAGAGATAATGAAATTCGAGTTCAACACCAAAGAATTTAATTCATATGATCCCCACAGTATTTGCAAATACCACTTCGCAAGGGTGTTTTTTCCATGGATCCACGGGACATTTCATTGGCCAAAGGAGGAACCTTTGAGGTATTGTTATAATTCCTCCAAACTCCATGAGCTTGTCAGTATAGCAACAACTTAGAAAGTTTTTTTGCAGACAACGGCAACACAAGAAGTAACAACAATAGCAGTGATAGGCAACAATCTAGTGTAGGACAAGGGAAAGAGGAAGATTGTTGAAAACCCAAAGGCAGAGAAAATACGCAAGACTAGGGCATATCCCATAACAAAAAAAGTAGATTTGGCAGCAGAATCAAAGAGAGAGTAGCGGATAAACAGAGCACAACAATGGAAGAGAGAAAAGCAAAGGCTACAAGAAGCAGAACTGAAGTTGCAGGAGATGGAGAAGAAGTTGAAGGAATAACATGAGTTGAGGAGGAGAGAAAGAGAAGAGAAGCAAAAATAGGAAGAGGAACACAGGCAAGGCATGATGATAGAGAAAACAACTCCCATACAAGTGGGTGAGTAAGAACAACCAATAGCTGCAGAAGAGGGTGAACATATGCAGGATCGGGAGCTTGCTCAACAGATTGAGTAACTGATCAAAGTGACAGACATGGAGTTGGAACAGGAGCGACAGAATGAAGATATTGACCTTATGCTGAGAGCACCAGAGATCATTTCTCAGTCTCTGCCACTTCTAGTGTCAGAACCAGCCCTGAGTGAGCAAGGAGAAGTTGTTCTCCTTGATGATGATCCGATCATGGATGTGTACAATCTATCATTTGATGAGTTGCAGAAGAGGAATGTACAGGTGCAGAAGAAGCACTTTCAGGATGATCACGCATCACCTGCATTTGTCAAAGAAAGGGTGATAGTGTTAGACACTAGGCAACATAAAACAACCCTTGCCGAAGCTAGGTTGACCTATGCAGGAGAAACAAGCTCAAATGTTAAGTACTTGATGGCCGAGAATGAAAAACTGGAAAATAACTTGCAGGATTCTAGGCAAGAGGTAGAACAACTTTGAACATCAATGCAAAATGCAGTTTCCACAATGGGAGAGATGAGGAAAGCGATACTCGCTGAAGTAGCAACGCTTGAGAATACCATGCGAAAGATCTGTGATGGATTTGTCACCATGCATAACGCAGTTGTCCATGTGCATGGCCTACAACCATGGAGAAAAGAGTTTGCTCAAACTCTCAAGAACATACATGCTTCCATCTCCCATGTGCAAGAATGGGCAATGCGGTACAAAGGGGCTCCGCTTGACTTAACAAAGAAGATGAAGCCACAGGCAGAGCTAGAGAAAGCAAAGTTCTGAAGATCCAGAACTATGAGCAGCTCACCCCGTTCATCAGTAGCATACATGCCTCATATTCATGGTTTCACAATAGTTTGGATAGAGAACACACATGATCCCATTAGTCGGTTCACTCACCGATGTTAAACCCAAGAACCAAGTCTGGTTAGAGATCGATGAGTACATAGAGAAGCTAAGGGCAGAAGCCACCAGGGAAGACTTGGAGTTGAGCGCACACAACACGCATAAGTACATTGGTGGTCCTTTCATGGTCAACACCATGTTGCACATGCTTCAGAACGAGTTGGATACAGGTTCCAAGACCATATACCCAGATGCCATGGAGGCAAGAGGCCGCTTTTAGAAAGACACCATCATGCAGTACCAAGTTTGGCATAAATATGTGACCACGAAGCACCAAGTGGAGGCTGTTGAGTTGGTCTTTCCCAAAACTACGAAATCATAGTGTTTTGTCTTGTTAGGTTGTCTCTAGCCTATTTTGTCTTTCATGGGTACATGTGGAAAATGTAATATTATTTGTAAATATGTTGTAAGTGAAATTCCAAGTGTCATTAGTGGAATATGAAAGGTCATCATGTCATGTAAAGAGTTACACGTAAGGAAGTTGAAGAGTCACAAGGGTAGTAAACGAGTCACAAAGGGGAATGTCAGAGTCAGCCCACCCTCTGTTATAAATAGAGCCTCATAACACATAAAACAGGCTTTTGGGAGGCAAGCTTTTGGCTAGGATTAGGCTTAGAAAAGGCTTGGGAGTATTTTGAAGAGCCTTGGCTTCTCCATACCGTAGATCAAGTATACTTCTTTGGAGGAGCAGGTGTTCTTGACTGTAATGTTCCACTATTGGGGCTAGTGGTCTTCAATGGTGTATGTATGGATGGAACTTTCACTTATAAAAATAATATTAGAGCCAACATGCCTTCATGCATATGTTGTTAATGTAGTTGGACTACTCTGGTTGCTTTAGCAATGTATGTTGTTTAACTTACGCATTTTCTTATGAACTACTTTTTATGCAATTGTATGAATCTTGTTGAATGTGTGTTGTTGGATTAACCCATCACTTTAATTTGTGGACTATTCTGCATTTTATCTTATGGTGTTATTCCGCTCATGTGTTCCTTCAAGATGCATACTATTACAGACTTCTATGAGGCACACTTCCTTTTACTCTTTGTGTTTTAGAACCTTCATGCATCACACTTGACTCTTTGTAGGGTCACACACTTGATTTCACCTAAAGTTATCATACTTTCCTCTATGCACTGCCATGGTTAGGGAATTACACTACTACCCACTGTTGGGACTCCTACTCTAAATGGTTTGAGGTCTAGTTGGGACTTCATATCGAGGATATCACGTGAATTTTGGCAGGTCCAACACCGTCAACATTTTTGGCACTAGAAAGAGGGTCAGATGACAAGATGAGCCCTTGAAGTATGTTTTGAATTTCTGCACATTTTTCATGACTTCTGTCCAAATCATTACCCTTACATGTTTCTATAACTTTGTTGATTTTGAAGTGTTGACGAGCATTATAGATGACTTGTCCAATTATAAGTTCATTGGCTAGGATGGAACAACCTTGTTGAGGCACACAATTGCTTTTGTGACAGGCACGATGTCCTGTCGGATGACATTGCCTGTGGGTTGTTCACTTTCACATCTGAAGGGCGCACAAAGAAATGGTGTCACACATTGCCCGCAACTTATATACACTCTTTTGATCACTTGTTTAGATAATTATGTCATGCTTTTGTTTTTAATGACCATAAAGCCCTTACTAAAAAAAAAAATTAAAATTGCGAAAATCACTTGACGAATCTCTTCAAGATTTTCACGATCGCTTTCTCCACTACTATTATGAATTTCCTGAAGATGAAGTTGACTAGGAATTTTTGGAGGGAAGATCTCAATATCTTGTTCACATTTCTAAGAATCCACATGAGCTAGAATCTTTCAGACCTCTCCCAACATACCTTGGTGTAAGAGCTTCTAAATCGGAGGCGGACAAGGTTGTTGTCCCAAGTGATCCTCCATTCCCTTCTCATCAAACAACTCTAGCTCCGCAGGTCGAGGTGGGAGAAGTTGAGAATCCACCCATTGATCTGTTAGCATCTCCTCCTACCCCACCTTCTCAAGATTTATGCATTGATTTGGACTGTAACCTCAATGATTGTCATGTGGTCTTATCTCCTTGGCCTTCGTCCTTTGGGCCCTTTGATCCTCTGGATATTGGTGTGTTGTATTCATCCTTATTGGATCTCACATGTGATGTTCAGAAGGATCACTTTCTCGATGGCGTTTGCATTGAGCAGCCAACCTGCGCTATCATTTTTTATGAGAATGTGTGGGAGTTTGAACAAGAATCTGCGATGAAGGATGACCTCCTTCTGTCTGCACCTCGTCCGCTTTATCCTGACATCTTCTACAATTCCTCCATTTCTATTCCATCTTGTGAAAATTCCTTTCAGAATGTTTCCACTTCCGATCATTTACAGAACATGTGGAATGCTAGTTTTTCATTGGATTGCGAAGAGGACAAATCTATCTTCCCTGATCCTCCCAATCTCTCATCTTACTTTTCTGGAAACATAGAGGGTGAAATTTCTCATTTTTCATCATCCCCTCGTTACGATTTGTTAGATCATGAGGATGTCGTTGTCCATCATCTTGTACTTTCTGATCGTGGGTGTCATGATCTTTTCATCCCTTCATCTAATTCCGATTTTGATTTACCTATTGTTGATCTTTCTAAGCCACAAATCTTTGATGATCCATCTTCTAATAAATTGGAAGCTCTTCATGCTATTGAGGCACATCAGCGCAAGCTAATGGTTATGTCAGGTTCTCATAGCTTGAGGTTAGTTCCACTTTTGATCAGAAATTTGTTGAAATTTTCCAAGTTCCTCATCACTTTGATGTTTACACTGAAAATCAATTTATTTCACAATTTTCGCATCCTCCACCAGAATCACACGATCCTATTGCTCATGCATTGGAGGAGTCATACGTAGCAAGCACTGTTGCGAAACGAAAGTTTTCTTCTTTCTTTATGTTTTCTCATTCTTTAAGTTCGAAGGTGTGCACATTCTTGTCTTCCATGCGCAATGTGATAGGACACCATGATACGTCTACATAGTGCCTTTAATGTGCTTTTTGTCTTTACTTCTATATGGATTCATTCAAGCTTCGAATGTATTGGTTTACATTGTTGTATCTTTCTTATTTTTTGGTTTTCTTGCATATATTTATTATTGATCATGCTCTCGCCTACATGGGCTAACCAATGCGTCGATGGTTACATTGGTTAGGAGTAGGAGTAGTGTTTTCTTTTCTTGTTTGATTTGTTTACTTTTTTTTATTGTGTCTTGCTTCTTTCCTTTTGCTTGTTTATTTTTTCACCTATAGGTTAGTTTCTGCATGAAATCGTGTTTGGCTTCTCAGACAAGCAGGGTGAAATCCAAGAGGAACATGTACAACTATAAACACTTGGTTATCTATCTATTCCCTCTCTTTATGTGAATCTTGTGTTTTTCTATTTGATGATGCCCCGGTGGAAAATACGTTCCTTTCAGAGAGAGTCATGGTGAAATCACGATGCTTGCACTCTTAACTAGTACCACCTACTCTAATTGGTTTTCTATATTCAATTAGCCATTTTCAACTCAGTCAAGTAGAGTAAAGGAGAGGGGGAAAAACTTAACAAGTATGTCATAGGTATATATAAATATCCTTCTCTGAAGGGACAACCTATTTTGTTCTCAATAAGTCAGGATCCCTCTTCCGCCTCATGAAATAAATGTGCATATGCACAGTTCTTTGAAAAATGAAAAAATGAAATAAAGGGCGAAATAAGAGAAAGGATTCATGCACAGAAAGGTGAAACAAGTAACTCCGTCCGGGTATTGTCCAGGCCTGCTAGTAGCGGAGCGATGCTTGTGTTCCTGAAGTGACTCCGTTGGGGTATTGTCCAGGCCTACTAGCAGCGAAGCAACACTAGAGATGAAACTAAAACTCTAACAGTCTATTTTACTTGTGCATCTATATATCCCTCATACCTAATCGAAACAACTCAGTTTGACTTGGCTTGGTATGTGTGTTTCCGATAAAGAGAATGGTAGGGACTACATCTTTTATTCAAGCTAAGTGAAGAATCTATGATAATTAAAGGATTGAACAATACTTCTGAAAGAGTTAGACTCACTTTGCACGAGACAAGGTCCATACAAAGAGATATAATTCTACCAGTGTGTCGTCAATGTTGTAGCGACTACAACCACCCTCCAAAATTTTGCCTATGCTTCGTTTTGGAGCCTCCCTTCTAAATCATAACAGCTCATCTTGCACCGATCCAGGTAATTTTGCTTTGACTGAGCCTTATTCTCTTCATATTGGCTTGTGTTTTCTCTCTTGGTTGATTTTTTAACCCACAAGTCGATCTCTTGACTTGGTCTTTTGACAGTTTCGGGGTTGTCTTAGAGAACTGCACTATTCTTGAAGGCAACTAGCCTTGCTCTTGGGAATTGCGTAGTCCTAACTAACAGTGGGCCTTGAGCCCATGAAATGCACGCTACTGGATGGTAACCAGACTTGAGCTGGGAAATTGTATAGACATGAGAGGCAGCCCAGATCCACTCAGCCCAGAAATTGTGCAGAACCCACTGTGCTCAGAAACTGCGTAATGCATGAGCCAGAGAGTTGCCCGATTCTTCCCAAAACTGCACAATATTTCCGGGAAATGCATGGAAATTTTTCCCAAAAAAGAAAAAACAAAAATCATCCCTAAAAAATAGGGATCTATTTTTAGCAATCTGAAGGAGTCGCTTAAGTTATTTTGGAAACTATCGCCAAGTGTCACTTTTTCCTTGATTTTTGGCATGCGCATCATAAACCTTAACTTAACCAAATCTATTTAATTGATGCTACTAGAACTAATTTTCACATTCGATCTTGGAGCTCTCGCATTCCCGAGGAGATCAAGGAACCTTCGGTGTGATCGTCGTTGATTTTTTAGTCTTTTGCCAATTTTTTTGTAACATTTTGTTGTTTAGGTTGTGAGAGTGTTGTTTCACTTCTTTATTTGAATGATTGTTGACGTTTCAACTTGTTTTAGCATGTATAAGTGTTGTTTCAAGTTTTAGATTGCCTTTCCCAAGTGTTGTATGTGTTTTCCCATTTTTGCACCAACAATCGTCGTTGCGGCGACTCTATTCACATGCTTTGTTTTCCTTTAGTTTAATTGATTCCTGCACTTGTTTCACATGCATGCATTAGATCTTAGTCATATCTACACTCAACATCACACCATCCTTCAGATCTGCTTGATTTCACACTCCCCTTGGGCAGATCTAGGCTCCCCTTTCCTGGACCCCACACTTCACTGCATGCACATCGCAATCTTGGAGCTCAAGGCCTCTAGCTTGGCTTTTGCGATTATGCAGAGGCTATCTTGGCTTGGCTCCAACTGCACAGTTCCAGGAGCCAGCCTCCCAACTTGGGCACTAAGACTACACAACACATAGTCTATCTTGGCCTTGGCCCAAGACTAAACTATGCATTACGTCGTTCCATTCACCAAGCTTCCCGATTGACTGTTGGGACTGCATAAAGCGCAGTTCCCATAGTCAGCTAGTGACCTTTGTCAACCAAAATTGCACAATTTATCCCATCATGAGCCTGATTTGTTGCTTGGTATTGTCTTGAAGTTTCTTTCATTTTTAAGCTGGCATTTCCTTACTATTAATGTCTTCTCTGTCCCACAGGTACAACAGTTGTTGAGCATCTCTCTAGAAGTTACAGTTAACATATCATGCAAGAGAGATTCATCAAAGCAAATAGTTGAGAGCATTACTAGGGAAGAAGTTGAGCAGAGATCACTTGTTCTACCATTTTATATAGATACTTAGTTGTTCATTGAGAAGGGTACAACATTAACATGGCAACAAATCAAAGGTACTTTTGCAGAGGACTTAAAGGAAGACTTAGAGGAACGATAGGTTTATCTTAGCATCCATCGATCAGGCTTATACAAGGTTGCATGCAAGTACCCCACCTTCCGATTTGTAGACATTATCAGTTGGATTGTCTCACACACAGATGAATAAACTATGACACTGAGCAGTGCCAGCGAGATAGAGCTTACCACCTTCAGTGAGGAGAAATTTCTACAGATGTATCATTTACCCTAGCCGGTGAAGCGCATGGAATCTTTTTTCTATTCCACCCATAGCTTTGTGAACACTAGAGATATCGTCAAGCATTGGGTGAAAGAGTCGCCAAAGTTTACACAGACACCCAATCATGTTTACAAGACAAAGTCCCTCAAGCAGACTTATCAATTCTTGATCATCTTTTCCTACAGAATATATGGTCAAGATAACACATAAACCTTTCTTGAAGGTTGGGTAGTCGTGCTGGACCAATTGGTGAGTGATGGGAAGCCATTCAACTGGTGAGATTTGTTGTCTCATCAGTTGAAGATCCGTGTGTGATCCAAAATGGATTCAGCATAATATCCATATCTAAAGTCTTCAAATATAGATGAAATTGGAATAATGTTGAAGTGCTCATGAATACGAAGCCAATGGTGCAAACAACATGTAAATTTGAGTTCAGATAAGGAAATTAGAGCCAATCAAGGATTCAAATCAAAAGGTCAATGCCTACATCAACACAACAAGTGGCAACCTGGGAAAGAGTCACAGGTTCTTGATGATGTTAGCGCAACATATGATGTGGCAATCGGTGATTGGTTCAGACCACAGGTGATGGGGATCAATGATCAAGAGTAGAGATCAACGCATATCGCATCGAAACATGCAAGCAGGTTATCCTGAAAAACAGACCTGATAAAGTTATGTAAAAGAAGCTAAACTCTTTGAGTTTCGACAGGAAAGCGGTAAATGGTTTATCGCATGCCTTCAAGGCAGGAAATTGTTTTCAACCAAGAGCACACGATTCCACTCAACGGGCAACACATAGCATCCCGAAAACCACTTTCTCACGTGCCTTCAGAGAATTAGCGAACATGCTAGTTGGGGCGCGAGACCGCACGATAATTGTTGGATTTAACAAGATAGACCAATGGTGCGTAATGTCCAGATCAGTTGATGAGTGGGACATGATAGTCGTTAGATTGGTTGTTCTCGAGATCAACGTTGGGAAAATTTCGGACGGTCGGGGTCCACCCCGCGCCCGCCGGTCCTTTGGGTTATAGTCTGTTTCTATTATAAACGTATTGTTCCACATTTATTGCAGTTCGTGACTAAACATGTTATATAAACACCATAACATAGAAAAGTTGATGGAGGAGTGTATTGTGAACCATTCTAGGGGTTTTGGAGGTCAGAGTGACCAAGTACGGTCAAGTTTATACTCGTTTTGACTCGAAGATTCGACTTAAACACAATGGTGAGATCCATTTTCATGTTGAGACTCTGTTTTTGAGCTCACACCTATAAGAACCATTTGAAGACATAATAAAGAGGTTAGCACTGGAAGCTAGGACCAGGAGACGTAGGCAGGAAGTCTGGTGAACTCCTTTATCAATTTTGGTTGTGTTGATGTGTTTTGATTGTGTTTTATAATTGTTTAAGTGTCTGTGTTATTCGCAATCTTTTCAATCCATTGCACTAAGTAACATAGGCAACTTCACACATAGTCTGTAATACCTTTTTTCAATTTCGAATCAAGTGGTATCGGAGCTTAAGGTTTTTAAGGTTTGACAAGTTTGTGTGGAGATTTGAATGCTGACTAGGTTAAGGCTCGGACGAGGTGGAGGAGAACTTGTTGAGGCAAATCCAGAGATTGGAAGGGTCTTTTCATGAAGAAGAATGGTAGATGAAGCTTCACTTGGGTCAGAATCCCAGTTCTTGGATAGTTTCATGACGATACGTGCCATGGTGGAAGAAATGTATCATGAATTTAAAAAGGGTAAAGGTGAAGGCACTTCATCACCTAGGCCAGACAAAGGAGAAGAGAAACCTTTTCTTTTTATCCCTCCAGAGAAATAAGATAAAGAAGATAAAGGAAAAGGAGGAATGCAACCTCCACCATCTCCTCCATCATCACCATCATCGTCATCATCATCATCTTCTTCTCATAAAACTAGTTCTTCTAAGAAGAAGAAAAACAAATCCTCTTTGATCAAATTAGATGTAAAATTTGATTTGCCAATTTATGATGGAGAACTTAATGCATAAAATCTTGATAATTGTATAAGGCAAATTGATGTATATTGCAGGGTGCAGAAAGTCGATTTAGAAAGGAAGAAGATCCAACTGGCTAGCCTTCGACTTGGAGGAACCACCCTTATGTGGTGGGAAGGCAAGACACAAGTAGATCTTCAAAAGCATGGTAAAATCATTTCAACTTGGAATGAATTTGTTTCTGCCATTAAAAAGCAATTTTATCCTTTGGCTTATATGCAGCAAGTAATGATGAGTTGGCAAACACTATGTCAATTGAAGGGTCAAAGTGTTCAGAGTTATACTCAGGAATTTCACAAAAGAGCTTTAACATTAGGCATATCATTGGACTCACCAGAGACATTGTTAAAATATGTAGGTGGTCTTCATAGTTATTTGAAGCATACTATACTTATGTTTAATCCCACTAGCTGAGATGATGTATCAGTCCAAGCAACTCATCTAGAGGCTAGAGGTAAAAATGTAAACCCAGATGTTGGGAAATCATCCAAATCTATTGAGAACAAGAATAAAGGAAAGAAGAAACTGAAATGGAAGGAGAGGAAAACGAACACTGTAAATAAGGATAAACCTTCATGCATTCATTGTAAGAAGGAAGGACACGATGAGGCACACTGCTGGTCTTTGCATCTAGAATTGAAGCCTAAGAAGTTCGAGGGTAAAGAGCGAAAGAATGTTGTTGTTATTCAAAATGACTTGGGATCAGACTCAGGTGACGAAACAACAGTTACAGGCACAGGTATAAAAGGTAAAGATTCTGAAGCATCTACAAGTAATTCTTCGTATTCTACTGATAATGAAAGTAATGAGAGAAAAAGAAATGAGCTATTTCATATTAGAGTCATTTCCAAGCACACTAAAATTGATACTTTATTTTATAGTGGGTCACAAGTTAATTTGATTTCTGAAACAATTGTAAATAAGTTGGGTCTAGAAACAAAACCTCATAAAAAGCCATATCCATTAGGTTGGGTGTGTGATAAAACAAAGCTACAAGTTACGAGACAATGTAAACTTCGGTTTGCTATTGGGTCAACATTTGTAGATGATGTTGAGTTAGATATAGTCCCATTGGACATATGTGGAATTGTTTTAGGACGTCCATACTTGTACAATAGAAAAGCTATCTTCTATCGAGCTGAAAATAAGTATCAACTCACTAAGGATGGAATTGCATATATTGTAAGGGCTCATAAAATTAAAGATAACTTCTCCCTCATAAATTCAGGACAGATGAAAAGAATTGTAAATTCAAGTAAGTAATTTACTAATGATTGTAAAAGTAAAGGATCTTGATAAATCCGATGCATTCCAAGGCTGTAATCCTAAACAGAAAGCAGATATAGTTAAAGTTGTTTCCAATTATGATATTTTGTTTCAAGAGCCTAAAGGGCTTCTACCCAAGTGAGAAATAGCACATGAAATTTATTTGTAGCAAGATGCTCCACTACCTAACATTGGAATGTACAGGTTATCAGCTCTCGAGAATGTAGAGATAAAGAAGCAGGTACAAGAGTTGCTCGATAAAGGGTTTACATGACCAAGCACATCACCGTGCGGATCACCAATTGTGTTGGTGCGAAAGAAATATGGTTCGTGGAGAATGTGCATTGATTTTAGAGCACTAAATAAAATCATGATAAAGAATTGTTATCCTCTTCCTCGTATCAATGATTTATTAGATCAATTAAAAGATGCAGTTTACTTCTCTAAATTAGACTTGCAAAGCGGCTACCATCAAATCAGAGTTGCAGAACAGGATGTATGGAAAACTGCTTTCAAGACAAAGCAAGGACTTTATGAATGGTTGGTTATGCCTTTTGGCTTAACTAACGCTCCTGCTACGTTTATTGAATGATGTATTTAGACCATTTATTGATGATTTTGTAATAGTATATTTAGATGATATTCTTGTTTTTAGTAAGACATGGGATGAACATGTAAAGCATGTAAATCAGATTTTAGATGTTCTAAAAAGAGAAAATCTCTATGTGAAACTATCAATATGTGAATTTGGCAGAACATCTTTGAATTATTTGGGTTATATTGTAGGGGGTGGTGAATTGAAGATAGATCCCTCTAAGGTTGAAGTCATAGTAAACTGGCCTAAACCCAAATCTGCTACATAAGTTAGAAGTTTCTTAGGGGCAACGCAATATTGGAGAAAGTTTATTACTCACTTTTCGTTGATTGTAGCTCCTTTACGTGTTTTGACAAGTGTGAAACAGGTGTTTCAGTGGGGAGGCAAATAGCAGAAAGCCTTCGACACCTTAAAAGAAAGGATCAGTAAAGTGCCAGTACTAGCACTGCCAGATCTTCAGCATCCATTTGAGATCGAGATAGATGCAAGTGACTATGCCATTGGGGCAATGTTGATGCAACACATGAAACCTATATGCTTTCATTCTGAGACATTTACATCTGCAGTAGTTAACTATCCTACATATGATAAAGAATTGTATGCATTAGTTCAGAGTGTTAAAAAGTGGAAACATCACATAATGGGTAAAGAAACAATCATACACACAGATCATCAACCACTTCAATATTTACACTCACAAACTAAATTGCAACAATCAAGACATTACAAGTGGATCGGTTTTTTAACAATGATTTCATCTTGTTATCAGATATAAGAAGGGCATACATAATAAGGTTGCATACATGTTATCAAGACCAATTATAAATGCACCCACAATACTTAAGCATAATTTAGTAATTCATGAAAGTTACATTGAACAATATGCTCAAGACACAGATTTTAAGGATGTATATGCAACTTTAAGTCATGGCAAGCAGGTAGAAGAATTGGATTATTATATAAAGGACAAACTCTTATATCATTTGGGAAAGTTATGCATTCCACAAACTGAAAGAGTTAACATAATTCGAGAAGCACATACTTCTCTCATATTAGGTCATTTTGGTGTAAGTAAAATAGTTTCACAATTGCAAAGGTTCTGTTATTGGCCACGAATGCATGAGACAATTTCTATATATATTAAAGGATGTACTATGTGTGCTACAAGTAAGCCAAGTAATAGAAAATTAGGCTTGTATACTCCACTTCCAATTCCTTCTCATCCTTGGGAAAGTGTTTCCATGGATTTTGTTGGGGGATTGCCAAAGTTTAGAAAGGGTCATGATTATTTGTATGTAGTTGTGGATAGCTTTAGTAAGATGTGTATTTTGATACCATGTAATAAACAGGTCACAGCTAAACAAACTGCAAGTTTGTTCTTTCAAAATGTATGGGTTCATTTTGGGTTACCCATTTCTATGATTGAGATTCTCGATTTGTTGGGAAATTTTGGTCAAGTATATGGGAGTTAATGGACACACAGTTAACGAAGAGCACAACATTTCATCCACAAAGAGATGGTCAAACAGAAGTGGTCAACAAGACAGTGATACAGTTGCTTCGAGGATATTGCACCAAACATCCCAAACTTTGGGATGAGCATTTGTGTTATGTGCAACATGCTTACAACCGTGCAAAACATTCTTCTACTCAGAGATCTCCTTTTGAGACTTGTTTTGGTTTTATACCAAAGTCTCCCTTGGATTTTGTCTTTGGTAAAGACATAGGAGTTGATGGACACAGTGATGTGGACAAAGCAGCCAAGTTCATTGAACAAATCCAAGAAATTCACCAGGCAGTACAGGAACAGTTGGAAAGAAGCCAAGCAAAGTATAAGGTGTGACATGAAAAGCATCGAGTTGAGCATAGTTTTCAAGTTGGTGATTAAGTCTAGTTGTACATCAGCAAATAAAGACTGCAAGGGGAAGGTAAAAAGTTGAAAACAATTAGATATGGTCCTTTCAAAATACTTGATAAAATTGGTGAAAATGCTCTCCGCCTAGATCTACTACCTTATATGCAAATCTATTTAGTCGTTAATGTTGAAAACTTGAGGTTATATGAACCTTCATTGATTGAAGATCCCGAAGAGCAAGGTCAGCGACCTTCCATTGAGGATCGTTGCCCAAGTATCTCAATGGGTTACAAGAGGACACAATTCTTGACAGGAGGATAAGAACTTCACGACGGGGAAACGTTGAGTACCTTTGAGTTGGACTCAAAGGTACAAATCCAAGTAAATCACAATGGATAGATATTGGAAAAGTGTAGGAATTTTATCCTCACTTACTCGATAGCTAAAACCAACTTTTGGTGGACCAAAAGCTTCCAGTGGGGAGGAGTGATCCAAAATGGATTTAGCATAACCTCCAGATCTAATGTCTTCAAATACAAGTGAAATTGGAATAATGTTGAAGTGCTCATGAATACAAAGCCAATGGTGCAAACATCGTGTAAATCCAAGTTTGGATAAGGAGATTAGAGCCAATCAAAGTTTCAGGTCAAAAGGTCAATGCCTACAACAGCAGGACAGGTGGCAACCCGAGACAGAGTCACAGGTTCTTGATGATGTCAGCGCAATAGATGATGTGGCAGTGGGTGATTGGTTCAGACCACAGGCGATGGGGATTAGCGATCAAGAGCAGAGATTGTCTGATCAAAGGAGATCGATGCATATCGTGTCGAATCATGCAAGCAGGTTATCCTAGAAAACAAACCCGATAAAGTTATGTAAAAGAAGCTAAACTCTTTGAGTTCTGAGAGGAGAGCGGTAAATGGTTTATCGTGTGCCTTCAAGGTATGAAATGGTTTTCGACCAAAAGCACGTGATTCCACTCAGAGGGTGACACATAGCATCCTGAAAACCACTTTCTCGCATGCCTTAAGAGAATTAGCGAACGTGCTAGTTGGGGCGCGAGACTACGCGACAACCGTTAGATTTAACAGGATAGATCAACGGTGCGGAACGTCCAGATCAGTTGATGAGCGGGACGAGATAGCCGTGGGATTGATTTTTCTTGAGATTAGCGCCAGGAAAAGGCCGGACGGTCTGGGTCCACCCTGTGCCCACCAGTCCTTTGGGTTATAGTTTGTTTCTATTATAAATGTATTGTTCCACATTTATTGCAGTTTGTAACTAAACGTGTTATATAAACACCATAACACAAAAAAAGTTGATGGAGGAGTGTATTGTGAACCGTTCCAGGGGGTTTGGAGGTCAAAGTGACGAAGTACGGTCGAGTTTATACTCATTTCAACTCGAATATTCGAGCTGAACACAATGGTGAGATCCATTTTCATGTTGAGACTATGTTTTTGAGCTCACACCTGTAACAACCATTTGAAGACATAATAAAGAGGTCAACACTGGAAGCTAGGACCAGGAGACGTAGCCAAGAAGTCTGGTGAACTCCTTTATCAATTTTGGCAGTGTTGATGTGTTTTGATTGTGTTTTTCACAATCTTTTCGATCCATTGCACTAAGTAACATAGGCAACTTCACACATAGTTTGTAATACCTTTTTTCAATTTCAGAACAATGTGACTAATGCTCGGAATCCGCCCAAGAATAAGCAAGCAAGGTTTTACATTTCTGCATACTTACTTGATGCAATCTATACCCAACAACAATTCCACGACATGAGCTAGACATGGACACCAAAAGAGACTATCGTCAATGTCTATTGCAAGTTGCTTTTCGATTGCAGTTATCGAGGAGTGATGGAAAAGCTAATTGACCATTTTATCATCCCATTGTACAAACTTATCTTTGAGCAGGATCCACCTTGCATGTCCCAAGAAGCAATGGAGGCAATAATAAACATTGAAGATTGGTATGCCGCACAAGGTGGCACCTTCATCAGAGTGTTTGGTGAAAAGAAGCCTCTGCATGTCCTACCAAGGCATGCCACTGACAAGTTGATCATGCAAGAGGTCTCATATCACCTCTCCACAGGGTTGTCAATAGGACTACATAGGAAGAATAAAGCGCCACCCGCTCTTCCTTTGCGGACCAGATTATACGAGATTAAGAACTTAAAGGATGAAGATGTCGAGGCCAAGGAGATAGTGAAATTCGAGTTCAAAAACAAATAATTTAATTCTTGTGATCAATATTTTCAAAGAGCATTATGCGAGGATGTATTTTCCATGGATCCACGGGACATTTCATTGGCCAGAGGAGGATCCTTGGAGGTATTGTTACAATGCCTCCAAACTCCACGAGCTAGTCAATATAACAACAACTTGGAAAGTTGCTTTGCAGACAACAACAACAACAATAGGCAACAATCCAGTGCAGGACAAGGGAAAGACGAAGATTGTTGAGAAACCCCGAGGCAGAGCAAAGCTGCAAGTGAGGGAATATCCTATCATGGAGAAAGTAGCTTTGGTAGCGGAAGCGAAGAGGGAGCAACAAATAAAGAGAGTAGAGAAAAGGAAGAGAGAAAAACAGAGGTTGCAGGAAGCAAAGTTGAATCTGCAGGAGATGAAGAAGAAGTTGAAGGAAGAAAATGAGTTGAGGAGGAGAGAAAGAGAAGAGAAACATAAACATGAAGGGGAACAAAGGCAACGCACAATAACAAAGCAAACAACACCCATACAAGTAGATGAATTGGAACAACCAACAACTTAAGAAGAGGATGAACAGATACAAGATCGGGAGCTTGCTCAGCAAATTGAGCAACTGATCGAAGTGACAGACATGGAGTTGGAATATGAGCCATAAAATGAAGATACTGACCTTATCCTGAGATCACTAGAGGTCATCTCTCAGTCTCCGCCACCTCTATTGTCAGAATCAGCCTCAAGAAAGCAAGGAGAAGTTGTTCTCCTTGATGATGATCTGGTCATGGATGTGTCCAATCTATCATTTGATGAGTTGCAGAAGAGGATTGTACAGGCATGGAGCAAGCACTTTCTGGATGATCTCACATCACCTACATTCATCAAGGAAAGGGTGATAGTGTCAGACACTAGGCAACATCCAAGTGCCCTTGCGAAGTTAGCTTGACCTATGCAGGAGAAACAAACTCAAATTTTAAGCACCTGACGGTTGAGAATGAGCAACTGGAAAAGAACTTGTAGGCTTCCGGGTAAGAGGTAGAACAACTCCAAACATCAACCACATAATTCAATTTTCGCAATGGGAGAGATAAGGAAAGCGATAATCGCTGAAGTATCAACACTTGAGAATACCATGTGGAAGCTCTATGACCGATTTGTCACCGTGCATAAAGCAGTTGTCCATGTGCATGGCCTACAAGAATAGAGCAAAGAGTTTGTTCAAATTCTCAAGAACATACATCCTTCCATCGCCCATGTGCAAGAATGGACAATGCGATACAAAGGGGACCCACTTGACTTAGCAAAGAAGATGAAGCCAGAGGCAGAGTTGGAGAAAGCATCATATGCATGGTTCCACAACAATTTGGATGTAATAGTGAGAACGCACAAGATCCCATTAATCGGTTCACTCACCCATGCTAAACCCAAGAACCAAGTCCGACTAGAGATCGATGAGTACATGGAGCAGCTAAGGCGAGAGGCCACTAGGGAAGACTTGGAGCTAAGCGCACACATCATGTAGAAGTACAATGGTGGTCCTATCATGGTCAACACCATGCTGCACATGTTTCAGAACAAGTTAGATATAGGTTCCAAGACCATATACCCAGATGTCATGGAGGAAAGAGTCCGCTTTCAGAAAGACACCATCAAACAGTTTGGGGACACCATCATCCGGTACCAAGCTTGGCATCAATATGTGGCTAAGAAGCACCAAGTGGAGGTTGTCAAGTTGTTCTTTCCCCAAACTTCAGAATCATAGTGTTTTTCTTGCTAGGTTGTCTCTAGCCTAATTTGTCTTACATGGGTACATGTGGAAAATGTAATATTATTTGTAAATATGTTGTAAGTGAAATTCCAAGTGTCATTAGTGGAATATGAAAGGTCATCATGTCATGTAATGAGTTACTTGTAAGGAAGTAAGAGTCATGAGGGTAGTCAAAGAGTCACAAAGGGGAATGTCAAGGGTCACCTCACCGTTTGTTATAAATAGAACCTCATAACTCATAGAACATGCTTTTAGGGGCCAAGCTTTACCTAAGCTTAGGCTTAGAAAAGGCTTGGGAGTATTGTGAAGAGCCTTGGCTTCTCCATAGTGTAGAACGAGTATACTTCTTTGGAGGATTAGGTGTTCTTGACTGTAATGTTCCACTATTGGGGCTAGTGGTCGTCAATGGTGTATGGATGGATGGAACTTTCACTTATAATAATAATATCATAGCCAACACACCTTCATGCATATGTTGTTAATGTAGTTGGACTATTTTTGTTACTTTAACAATGTGTGTTGTTTAGCTTACACATTTGTTTATGAACTAATTTGTATGTAATTGTACGAAACTTGTTAAATGCGTGTTATTGGATTAACTCATCACTTTAATTTGTGGACTATTCTACATTTTAGCTTGTGGTGTCATTCCGCTTGTGTGTTCCTTTCAAACTGCGTACTATTACAAGCTTCTATTGGTCACACTTCCTTTTCCCCTTCATGCGTTAGAACCTTCATGCGTCACATTTCATTCTCTGCATGGTCACACACTTGCTTTCACCCAAAGTTATCATTCTTTCCTCTGTTTTCTACCACGGCCAGGGAATTACACTACCACTCGCTGCTAGGACTCCTACTCCAAACGGTTGGAGGTCTACTTAGGACTTCATATCGGGGAGATCCCCTGAATGTTGGTGGATCCAACACCGTTAACACCCTAGTTCTAGCAAACTTGCACTGTTGAGGAAATAAATCAACCTCCCTCTATATTTCAAACTCAACTGAAAAAAAGAAAAAAGAAAAAAAGAAAAAAGAAAAAAGAAAAAAAAAAGAAAAAGAAAAAGAAAAAGAAAGAAAAAGAAAAAAAAACTATATATAATATATATATATATTATATATATAATATATATATAATATATATATATATATATCAAGGAGATTGCAGGAGAATTTATTCAGGAAGTATATATATATATATATACTTTCCTATGAAAATAAATCTCTCCTGCAATCCCTCCTTGATCTTGCAACTCTTCCTCCTAGCACAATTTGCACCATTGGAAAATCGGTCTCTCTCTATAGAAAAATCGATGACTAACTCTCTCTAGAAATCACTTTGATAAAATCCTCCAATAATCTTATCTCCAAGCATTATTGATCTCTCTCTGCTGATTCCCCTGCGTCCTTGCTATCACTGCAAATCTATGTCTCAATCTCTCACTGATCAACTCTCCAAGTGCCCATCGAGTTCCTCTTATAATCTTTCATTGATGAATCAATGACCATGATCTAATCTTTATCGATGGCTAAGATCATCTTGACCCCTTCAAGAGACTTTTCCGGAAGTCTCTATAGGTAAATCGATTTACCCCAATTAATACTAATTAATCAAGCCATTTCCCTAAGTTAGACTTAGGAAAAATAATAAATTGTCTAATTAACTGTAATCAAGACCTTTTCTTGTGAAACCTTTTATGGGTATTGGAAAAAATGTGTTCCTTAGCCTCACAGACACTATCTGAGACTATAACACATGTTTGAGCTACACAAACTAACAAATTCCTCCATTGTGCTAAAGATTGAATTTAGAGATGTTTCCTATCTATCCTTGGAATAATCCACTTGAAATTCTTCCTTCGATTTATGATCTTGTGAATTTGTCTTTATATATATATAATCACAAGTATATTGAATTAATGAAAATTCCCTTATAAGTGAAGGAGTGATGGACCTATCAATTTTATTATCTAATGCCTCCAATGCTTCCATATTCTAGAGTTCCATTAGTATTTTGGGACTTATAACCCAAACTAGTTGTATAAACATCGATCTAGCCTTTGAATTGAAGAACAATCTCTAGTTATTTAAGTCAAGTGTCAAGGCCCCACAATACCACCTTTGAGCCATTATATTTTTTTGTGTGTCTATTCTCATTCAATTTTATTTTATTTTAACAAGTTCCTCATTCAAAGTTTGAAAGCAATTCATCCTTGAAATGGGATATCGAATTTGGTGTATACCCCATCTTCTCTTTGCAAAGCTTTTTTCATCCACTGTGTAAAGGGGTCTTTTGCAACTTTCCCCATCAATCTTTTGGTTAGGGTTTTTCCCACATGACCTGTTATCTCCTCCATGCCATTGCCTTTCCTTGACACTACAAACAACTTCTTTTTTGCATAATCTAAAACATTTTCTCTTCCTCTTTAACTTTGCTTGGTCAGGGGTGATACCCACTTTATTCCTTTTCAAGGATCCCTCACTTCCACCTAATACATTGGCCATTGTTAAGGCACCGAAGACCTATCCATAGTCTCTCCCTAGTTCTTCTTTGCTTCTTTGTTTTGCACATTTTGTATTCCCTCTTCTTCATTCTCAAATGTTGCTCCTCGTCCTTTGATTTCCACTATAAATAAGGCTTTGTCCCAGGCCTCCCTATATTAACTCATACCCCTTCACATTGGCTTACAATCTCAAAATTATACCTGACATTACTTCCCTTGGCATCCTTGGTTGTCCTATTGTTCCATGCAAGAGTTAAGGCTAATACCTCTTTTGTCTTTGGGGATATTTTTGAGATTTAACTTTGATATTTAGTTTGCATGTTACTTCCTTCTAACCATTAGGTTTTTCTCCCCTTTGACACTTTAGAATTCTTTTCTCCATATGCCCTAGAAGCATTCCATAGAGCGAATTCCTCCATTATGCTAAGGAATGGATACAAAAATGCTTCCTATCTAACCTCCAAATAATCAATTCGATCTTGCTCCATCTTGATTTGATTTTTGATCTTTTGAATTTTCTTTTTATATAACCTTACGAGAACATTGAGTTGGTAAAACTTCCTTCGTAAGTGAAAGAGGGACGGATTTATATCATCACGAGAGCATTAAATTGATAAAACTTCCCTCACAAGTGAAAGAGGGATGGACCTATATTCCCCTAACCTTCTTCACAATGTTGGGAAACAATCTAGGTCCCTTGCCCATCTCTTCGATAAATTATAATAACTCATGGTTAAGGACAACATAATTCAACAAAGGGTTTGTTTGCAAGCATTGGTTGCCCATATCTTAGATAATATATAATAACTCATGGTTAAGGACAATGTAAATCAATGGAGGGTTTGGTTGCAAGTGTTATTGGCCAACCAACATAGTCTCAAGAACCCTCATTTCCATTTTGTGAAGAAAGAGAGTGAAATGGGATTTCACTCTCCTATGTACAATCTGCCTCATCCTCAAGAGATCAAACATTTCCTCAATTACATAGTGATAATCCATATATTTATTTGTTCAATTATCTACTTTAGAAAAAATAAATTTATACACACACACACACACACACACACACACACACACACACACACACACACACATATATATAACATGTTATATTATTTGGAATTTACAAAATGTACAAGCAAGAGGATACAACTACAGACCTTGTTCGAAATGGTCATGTCCAAAAAACAAAACCCGTTTGAACCAAAACTAACACTATGACGAGTTAGAGGAGGATCATCTACCTATATGTGGGAAACCAAATGGTCTCCCTGCTTACCTTGTAGCAAAATTATAACGTTTAAAATAGAGAAAACAAGCAAAAATATCATAGGAGGCTAGGGGTTGCTTTCGTGGATCCTAGATGCGTTCCTTTGCATGTCAATGGCTAATGGTATGTTGCGTCATCCTGTCCCTCTAGTAGTCAGTCAATATGTTCCCATTCAATAATCACTCTGCCCCAACAAGTGTCCACAACTTAAGGAGGAGTATCTTTGCCCAACTTCTCGGTAGCAACAACTCAACTATAGGTAGAGCCCTCTTTCCCATCACTGCACGAAGGACCCAGTTCGTCAAAATCCTTCTCCACCTGAGTTGTTGGCTTCAACATTCCATGCCTAGGAGGTTGTTCACTGTGGAGAGCCGAGTTGCGGGAACTCAGAGAGCTAGGGTTGTGTGAAGAGTTGGAAGTTGCTAGAAGCAAAGGGGGATGAGGGAATTGAATACCAAGTGCCCCAACCATGAATCTCAAGAAAATATTTCTTGGATCAAGTGGAAGTCCAGGTTTTGCTCCGTCACCTTTATAATGTCCTCTTGATCTTTTAGATGCCTGCCAAGCAGATCACACAGAGTCCATTGCTTGTCACTTGTGTTTCTCATTTCTTCTATCTCCATCTCTATAGCCACATGCCTGGTACGTAGCGGGAGATCCTCATCATATCTGTCCACACCAAGAGGTCTGAGGCGGATGACCTCTTCCTTTGCCTCCTCACTAAGGTCGTCCCCTCTCTTGAACCATTGGAATCGAATGAGAATTTCCAATATGGTTGCTACTCAACCTCTCAATTATCCCAACTCTGGAAATGCCTTAAGGAATGAGCTCTGGCTGAATTAACCTCTGATTCACCTCCCAAGCTAGAATTGACTGCTGATGCATAGGCTTACAAAGATCCCATCTAGAGCAGGGTAAGTGGTGAGTGTAGTTGGCAAGTAAAATGCGCCACCCTACCTTCGCCATTAATTTTTTGGAGAGATTAGACATGACATAATTAAGTGCTGGCTGTCTTGGGCACCTGGATATGGGGGATTTCTATATTGTTAAAATAAAACATTTTACAATTAAATTTGTTAATCATTTAAATATATATGTATATAATAACACATTTAATATTAATTTAATACTCGTTTCCATCTTAAACCCAAATTTTTGTTTTGTTTTTTTAATCAACAAGAAATTGAACAAAAAATTCTAGTAACTTTAAAAGTTGGGGTGCCACTATTACACCAAATACAACTATTTCATAAATGCCACAAATGGCCTAGTTACAACATGTCTCAAGAGACTTGATCCCACACAAGTGGGGAAACAAATAGTTCACCAAACCCTCAAGCTAAGATCCTTTGACTTTAAAAAATGAGGACATGGGGGTGGGCTTTGATCCACTTACACGTGCATAGGTCATGAAATCATTTAATATGGTCTCTATCTGATTTTAAAAAAGGAGGACATGAGGGCGAGCTTTGATTCACTTTATGTGCACGAGTCACAAAACCATTTAGTATAGTCTCTAATGGGTGCAACCACACGCTGGAACCTACCTCAAGTTGGCCCCACGACTCTAGAAAAGCCCTCATATGAATTGAACCTTGCATAATAGTAAAAAACTCCTCACTTTCCACTACTGGATCTAACCATTTTAAGTACCTTAAACCCAAAGTCTATCAAACTCTAGGAGAGATAAAATTTATCAATATATAATTTTTTAATAAATTTTCCACACGAAATTTTAATTTAAACTACTTTAATTTTTCATATATTATTTCTCTCCCCACATACATATTAAATTTAATGAAAAATGATAATATTAATTTCTTACCACCACTCTCACACACTAAACTCAATTAACAAATAAAAATATATAAACAAATATTAAGAAAATGAACCACAGTGGCTAGTTCCAAACGCGTGGATAAAAATATATATTATGTGATTTTTTTTTGTCCTGCCAAAAAATGCTGTTAATAAATTTAAAAATATTAGGAAAAAATAATAATTCAATATTTGTAAAGTTATAAATGTAAAAATAATATAATTTTCTCTAAATAATTACACAATTATCGTTAATAATATCCATTAAATTATAATGATTTTTTCGTATTTAAAAAAAATATAATCCAACATAAACCAATTTTCAAGAAATTTTTGTGAGAAATTTTATGCTTCATGTACCAAATCAAACATGAGAACCTCACTCAAACATGATTCTCTAATTAATCACTAGCCATTTTCCTTCACAAATCTCGCCTCCCCACCGTTTGATCCAATCGAGCTCTCCATCTGGAGAAAAGCGTTGACGGCGAAATCTTGGCCGTACAATCTACGAAATAACAGCCACCGTCTCGCGAGGACTTTCATGCTCGCCACAGTATAAACTCTCACATTGGTTGCATCATTTGGCCCGCAATTCCCTGAAAATCACCGATCGGAGTGCTTTTTTTTTTTATCTACTTTTGTAAATCGCTGGTCAGATTTTATGCGAAAAGCCACTACGTTTTCGCTGAAAGCGAGACGTGAACAACGCAAGCTCGGCAGTCTTTCGCTAGTGAATTCAGGCGATCAGAGGTCAGGGGTTCGAGCTCATTCGCTTCATGGGTCCACTGAGAAGATCGAAGAATCCTGTCTATGTTTTGTCATCATGGGTTAGAAGGCAGCCCCCCAAAATTAAGGGTTTTCTGGCTGTAATAACAGGCATTGTTTCTCTACTTTTCCTGAAGTTGGTGGTTCATGATCACGATAATTTATTTGTAGCTGCAGAAGCCATTCATGCCCTTGGAATCTCCGTATTGATCTATAAATTAATGAAGGAGAAGACATGTGCAGGTATTTCGAAGAGTTTTTTTTTTTTTTTTAATTTCGTTTATTCATGGGAGCATTTTAGGGTTTGATTATTGGCTGGGGATCTTAATTTACATACAGGGAGGAAACCATTAAAAGCAAAAATAAAATGCAGTTTGATCAGATGGTGACGACATAGCTTCATATATTGAATACAATGACAATTCTGATTTGAGTATACGAATGTCTTGGAAAATATGTTTTTTGGGTTTTTTCCACGGCTTATTGGCTGGTGTTTCATATTTGTAGCTGGTTACTTGTTTTCTGAGAGTAGATGTTGCGGATTATTGAAATGATCTGGACTGACAATTTTCCTATGTTTTAGGGCTTCTGGGTTTGTCTGTTGCCTCGTGGTGATGGGACACCTTCATTTTCCGACTGAATTATCAATCTGATCAAGGATATAAATGTCTGAAAAAGAAATTGTTGAGTTTTGTCTACTGCTTGCTATGTGGAATTTCATTCGGTTTTAGGGTACTTGTTTCATGCGGATATTGCTGAGATGATCAGCATTGGTAGTTTCCTGTGCTTTACTTAGAAATTTGTCTTCAAAATAAACAAAATGTACATTGGGATTGGTAAGTTGTAGTCAAAAGATGGAACCTCGTGGAGTTTTTATTTTTTGGTAAATTAATAAAAAATACATTAAAAGACACATGATATATGTTGTCACTCCCTGAAAAGAGAGTTCCAGTCGTGCGAACTTTGTTTTTTAAACTCTAGCCGTGGTGACCCATTTTTTTAACTCTAGTCGAAGTCCCTTTGTATTTCCAACTCTAGCTGTGTTTCCCCATTCTCCTTTGAAATATCTTAAAAAACATAAGTAAAACATTACTGAAGGCCTTTTAAAAGGTTGGGACCCACAAAACTTTATCGCTATCGGCCCATCTCCCTTTTCCTTTTGCGATTGCGATATCGCATCTCGCAAAGCTTCCCACATACCACAATAAAGTTCCTCCCCTGCTGATTGCGATATCGCAAATTCTCTGCCGATATCACATATCATAGAGTCCCCACCAATTGTCATATAAGTCCCTTCTCTGCCCGCCGATTGCGATATTGCATATCACATATCGCAAAAGTTTTCTATTGCCACATCTAAGTCCCATCACCACTCCTTCTCGTTGATTGCGATAAGTCTTCCCCCGCCGATTGCGATATCGCAATCGGGGATCGCTCAAGTCACAAGTTCCTCCTTTGCCGAAGCCCCTTCCGACTTGCGATTGCGATGGATGCGATATTTTACATATTGTAGTTTGTTACAGTTTCGGGTCTAGCCTGTTGGTAAAGCATTATGGAATATGGTAAAAATGCCTTCTTTGGTATTGCGATTGCGATACCAGCAGACCCGGATCAACGTCCCAGATGGAATCAGCTCGGATCAATGGCCCAGATCAACGAGCATTAAAATGTCTATTTTGCTTTCTCTCAGTGGGACGACAAGGGTATTTTTTGGCATATAGGTCGGCAACTGAGGTATAAAATGAAGGTATAGGGACTCAGGAAGATTAATGGCTCAACATGGGGCTCCACTCAGATACACAACGAAGGACTGCTAGGACATTCTTCACTTCTAGTCGGTAATAGCAACTCACAGTTGACCCACTCCTTGCTCTGCGGTCTGGAGAACGAGCGATCCAGGCAATTAAGATGAAAGCGACAGAAACCGGCCGAGCAGAGGAGAGACACATTGTGGCAAAGATGTGGCTTGATCGAGGGCCTTCACAGGAACTTCACAGGAACATCAGAGCGACACTTCCTCCATCATATTTTAGTTTTCCTTATTCTTTTATTCCTGTAATTCTATGTATTTTAAAGAAGGGAATCAAATCCCAATGAAATCATTTTGGGGCAGCAGAGCCTTGCACGCCGAGACAGCTAGTTCGTGAGACAGCGGGAGCTCAGGCGAAGATATTTTTGTAAATTGTTGATTCAAAGCCCCCTTCCTCTGTATAAATGGCAGGGAGAAACACTTAATACCAGTTTCGAAATTTTGCACCTGAGAGGTCCAAATTCTGTGGTTCCACTTTGGTTCTATGAAGCTTGTTCACGAGGGACGTATGTAAATGGACTGGTTAGTTGGACCCTTCAAGAATGAATGAAATTCCCTGGTGATTCCAAGCAGATCAATGCACAGTATGTTTTCCGCTTTGTAATTTCATTTCATATATATATTTTTTTGTCTCTAAAATAGTGTGATGAAGCTGTTGGTTTCTCCCTTGTTCATGATAGTATATTTGTTATCAAGTAGCAACAGTACCTGTGTTAGCTACAAATTTACTTAAGTACCTGTAATGTGCACATATTTGCCTAAGATTTTGGATACAAATGTGCCCATGAGTATATGGCCTGAAATCCCGACTAACACTCCACTCCTTCCGCTCTTTCATCTCCTCCCTCTTCCATATTTATGCTGGAACATTGTTGCTTAGGATTTTGTTGAAAACCCTATGCATCGAATTCCTTCCTTTCTTTCCTGCTCTCCATGTTACTACAATTGCCGTTATTAAGACTGCCTGTTGTTGTGTGTCGGCCACCAAAACAAGGCATTTCTCTTTGAGGTTGGCCTAATTTACCCCCTGAGCATTCAGATCCATGTATTGGCTTGAGTTCACCTTCATGAAGGCAGATTGAACGAAGCCCCCTTTAGTATCCTTTTAATTACGTGATAATTGGAGTGCAATCGAAAGCCCCCATTGATAATCTTCCATGCACTCCTCTATTTAAGATGTCCTAGGCATTGGTCTACAATCAACCTAGAGGTTGTCTCTAGGAAGCTTTCTATGTCTCCCGAAGCACTCGTGCTGCAGGTGCCATTAAAAGCGACAACAATATACATGTATTCTATGCTTACAACTGAGCTAAGCTATTCTTCACAGGTTCCAATTTTCAATATCTGATCACTTCTCTATTTTTACATGATGATTGCTATCCAGATCAATGTTATGAGGACTTGTCGGTCCAGATTGGTCTACAAAAAATTTTAGAACTGGCCCCTTAACAGGAACCAAACTAGTTTTAGCTCGCTTCCTGATTGAACCAACTAATTTGGTGAAGAACTATATGGGCCTTGGCCTGGACTGGTCCCACTAGTGGCACTTAGATACCCAAAAAACAAAAACCAAAAGAAAAAATCGAAAAGAAAGTAACACCCCTCCCAAACACTGATCCAAGGTTATATAGTGATGCTGCTTCATCTGCCTCAAACTCTTTTCATTGATCATTTGCGAGCATTTGGGGATTGTGGAGCTGCGATGAATATAGTTAATTTGGAGTAGGCTTCGAATTGATTTGGTATTTGTTTATATTAAATTCTGAACCTAACACTTTGGCAATTCATTCCTAGCGGATTTATCACATATCTACTGAATAAAAGCACAACTAGGTTCTTAACAAGTTATTTAGCGGAAGCACAATTACACAACCAATCTCAATCACATATGATACATACAAATTTTGCCCAATCAACAAGCTCTATTAAATTAATAATTTGAACTTTATTTTCCCCCTTGTAACTAGAAGAATTGGCAACTAGGCCAGTTTTGTACTCGTGTGATATGGGATCGATTCCGATTGCTACCACTATAACCCCAAGGTGCCTGAGTATGCCCCTTCCGCAAACACGGGTGTAAGTCAGGAGGATTTGGACCTCAAATCCGAGTAAGTCAAGGGGATTTGAATCTCAAATCTCTTGGTACATAACACTTCATTTTCATGGCACTTGCCAATTGCGCTGCCCCTCAGGGGCTAATTAATATGTTGAATGGAGTTAGAGAGCAAGGGTTCTGCCTAGTCTATGATGCCTAGACTAGTAGAGGGACCCACATATTTCCACTATGTAGATTTTCATATGTGTTGACTTAGGAAAAAAATATTTTCCATAGTCAATTTATAATTTGAACTAAGCCTTATATTAAAAAGTATTCTCAGCCTTTGGGAGTGCTAGGTGGGGCCTAGGTCGACTTATAAAGAGGAGACAAGGAAACTAGTGGAAAGTGAGATTTTGGCATCATAATTGTGTGTGTTCTTCTCAGCATTTGCAGCCAGGGTGCTTAGCTCTAGCGCATAATTTTTAGTGTTGAAGGGCAAAAGAAAAGAGGCCATTCAACCCTCATATTTTCCGACCAAGCATTTCCTTCTTCCAGGCTGAGTTTATTTGCTCAAAAGGGCTGCGTAGAGGGCTGTGCGGATTCCGGACAATGTGTACAAGTTTCATACAACGCATGGGAAGGGCAGGCCAAGAGGGTAAGGTGGGTTTTGGGGGGGTTTTAGAGGTTGTTGAGTGGAAGGGGAAGTTTCTCCCTCATTGTAATTTTTTGAAAGAGCAATTGTTGAAGAAGAAATAAGAACACACACATTGCATGTTTTCACCAATTGGGGTTTCCTAGGTAACTTCTAGTGTTATGTGTTTCTTAATGTCCTTATGTCTTCAATGATTTTATTTTTTTATTTTTTTATTTTTTTATTATCTGTTGTGAATGTTTAGTTAGAATACTCAATATAGTTGGTGAATGCATCTGATAGTTTTAGTTCCAATTTCTTTCATTTCTGAAAAAAATTAGTTGCCGGGTATTTAAAACCTAACATGTTATCAGAGCTTAGCCTTTGATTGAAGACCAAAAGTAGTGTTTACTTTCTCAGGAGCAGGTTAAAGGCCAAGGGCGAGAAAGGTACATGAGGGGCTGAGTCCAACACTAGAGGCGGGAAAAAGAAGGATCTCAGCTGGATAAAGTGCTTCTAATGCGATTAGTTTGGACACTACACCAAGTTTCCAAATAGGAAGAAGGGGTCTAAGAAGGACCATGTAGCAACATTAGTAGAGGTGGACGAGTTCTCTTCTCAATTTGAGAGGGAGTTCTCACTCGTAGCTTGCACGACAAGCACAATGGCTAACAACGTGTAGTATATTGACAGTGGAGCTTCTTGTCATATGACCGAGACTAAAGAGTATTTCAACCAATTGATCGAGAAGGACATGCAGTTTCACAGAGAGCTGGGAGATGATGGTGGGTACGTAGCCAAGGGCGTGGGTACTGTCAAGTTTGAGAGGGAGCTTGGGAACCCTCTCTACTTCAAAGATGTCCTCTACATCCCAAGATTGAAGAAAAACCTTGTTTCAGTCTCAACCCTAGAAGACAAGAGTTATGAGGTTATCTTTAGCAGAGGAAAGGCCTTCATCAATCCTTTCAACTTCGGAGTTGCCTAGCAGATTGGAGTTAGGGTGAAGAACCTCTACAGGCTTCAGTTTGAGACAATCGTGGCCTTGAGCAGCAGAGGAGGCAGCGAGCAGGGCCGTGACCTAGGGGAGATTTAGCAAAAGCATATGGGTCACTTACACCATGGAGCGCTAAAGATTCTTAGGGAGAACTACAGGATTGCCATAGTGCAGTGTTGACCAACACGACGTGTGCAAAGGTTGCTCACTTGGCAAGTATGCCAAGACATCCTTCCTCAGCAGAGACAACAGGGCTAAGAGCATTTTGGATCAGAGGTCTGTGGCCCATTTTTCTCTTCTTCCCATATGGGATACAAATATTATGTCACCTTCATTGATGACCATTTTAGAAAGACTTTGATATTCTTCCTAAAGAAGAAAGATCAAGCCTTCTCAAAGTTCCTGGAGTTCAAAGCCTTGGTGGAGAACCAGACAGGTAAAACGATTAGGGCGTTGAGGTTAGGCAATGATGGGGAGTACATCTCCAACACCTTCAGGGGCTTGTGTGCCAAGGAGGGCATCAGGAGGGAGCTCACCACGCCCTGTAATTCTCAACAAACAGGGTGGCTAAGCACAAGAATTGGAGCATTGTTGAAGCGGCTAAGACCATGTTACATGACCAGGGACTGTAGTGTTTTTGCAGAACAGGAGTCCACACAAGGTGCTAGGCAGAGTCACACTAGAGGAAGGTATTTACAGGCAAGAAGCTTGATGTATCTCACTTCCAGATGTTTGGCAGTCTTGTTTACTCCAGTGTGCCTTTTGAGAACTGAAAGAAGTTGGGCCCATGATAGAGAAGGGCATTTTTGTAGGCTACAGGGAGATGTCCAAGGCATACAAGGTGTACGTCCTAACACTCAGGAAGACTGTGATTAAGCGTGATGTGAGGTTTGAGCAAGTGAGGGCACTTAGGAAGTCCTTGGAGCATGAGTAGATTGCAACATAGGAGGAGGAGCAACAAGCTCCCAAGTAGGAGGCTTAACCAACTCCACAGATTCAGCCATAACTTGTTGTTGGGCAGGTTAAGTGGCATGCAAATGGGGAGAAAGTGTTGGACCAGAGTGGAGCCCACTTAGCCAGTGGCTCCTAGCACAGGGAGAAGATGAGCCAAGTGGGCAAATTAGTTGATCAGGTAGGCTCAAGAGAGAGTTGGAGCCCTTAGCTCCACATTCAGATATAGTAGACAACCCACAAAGGTATACATGGTACATGGCATTGATGACTGAGTTACTAGACTTAGAGCCTTCTTGTTAGGAGGTAACCTCTTAGTAGGTATGGTGAGATGCCATGGTGGAGGAGTATTCCTCCATCACGAAGAATGACGTCTAGGAGGTAGTGCCAAGACTGGTTGGCAAATTAGTGGTTGGATCACGCTGGATCTTTAAAATCAAACATGGAGCTAATGGGAGTGTGGAGAAGTACAAGGCTAGATTCGTGGCCAATGTGTATTCTCAAATTGAGGGGATACACTATGAAGAGACTTTTGCACCTGTGGCTCGATACTCGTCCATTAGGACCATATTGACTGTTGCAGCATAGATGGGGTGGAAGGTCCACCAAATAGACATAAAGTTTGTCTTCCTGAACGAAGTTGTTGAGGAAGAGATATATGTTGAGCAACTTAAGGGGTTTGAGACTTTCAGTAGAGACATGCATGTGTGTAGTCTAAAGAGAGCCCTATATGGACTCAAGTAGGTACTGAGGGCATGGTATGCCTGGATAGGCAACTACCTTCTGGCATTGAGCTTCACTAAGAGTGAAGTCATCCCCAACATGTACTACATTGTGGTTGGAGGTCTTCCGCTCATTCTAGTGTTGTATGTAGATGACTTGATATTGACAAGAGCAAATAGCCTGATTTAGGAATGCAAGAAAGAACTTGCAAAGGAGTTTAAGATGAAGGATTTAGGGCTGATGCACTATTTCCTTGGGTTGGAGGTATGGCAAGGTGATGGAGATCTTCTTGGGATAGAGCAAGTACACACTCGAGATTCTCAGAAGATTCCACATTCAGGATTGCAGGCCCATGACCACGCCTCCTAATGCCTGCCTCTGCACAATAATCAACAAACTCTCCAAGGGCGTACTCTCCCCCATTGTCCGACCTCAGGGACTTGATCTTTCGACTTGTCTGTGTCTCCACAAGAGCTCTAAACTCTTGAATCCGCTTGAAGACCTCACTCTTGGTCTTCAAGAAATAAATCTAGGTCCTCCTGGAGTGATCGTCAATGAATAAAACATAGTACTCATATCCGCTCAAGGAAACATGAGACATCCGACCGCTCACATCAGAATGAATCGAATCAAGTATCCCAATCGCTCTGGTGTCACTGCTGGGAAAAGGGGATTTGGAAAATTTGCCCATCGCACATCCTCTGCAAGTATCAAAGTGATCAGTACTGAAATCTAGCACACCTGTAGTGACCTCACGCGAGGTCCTCAAGGCTCCATGATACATATGTCCCATCCTGCGGTGCCAAATCTCACATAGCTCAGAACTGCTAGCTCTACTGTCGGTACTACTGCTCAATGCCACAAGGGACTGGAATGCAAACTTGTACACCTTTGCATGGCGTACACTTATCACTCTAGCTGAATCAGCTGGAGTGCCCCTGGGATACATCAACACTTGCCCTGCCTTGAACAATATCTCATATCCTCTGCGCTCCAAAGCTTAGACGGATATGAGGTTCTTCCTCATCCCTGGCACATAAAGAACATCTGACACCTTCAAGGGAGGTTTGGACTCCCTCTGAAATGTCAGTGTCCCCACCCCGACTGCTCTAACAATTCTGTCATCACCGAGTACTACCTCTATATCAGTGCCACTCTCTGAAATCTCAGAGAAGTACTCACAGACTCCTCTCATTTGACGTGAAGCCCCACTGTTCACATACCAGATACCTAAAGATGCTCCGCTAATCTAGGGAAAAGCATGCTCCCTCTGAACTTGTGTGGCAGGTGATCCTGCACTAGAGGACTCATACGCAGTGAACCCAAACTCCCGGTCAAAATGAACTGCAAAGTCCTCAACCTCTGCTGAAGCTGCCACGCTCTGGTTCTTCCCCTTCTTCTTCTTCTCCGGACACAAAACTGCATAGTGTCCCATCTTTTGAAAATTCCAACACTTCACCTTGGAATAGTCCTTCTGTGTGTTACCCTATTTACCTTTACCTTTGCCTTTCTTGCCTCCTGCTGACAGTGCTACATCCTCATCCTGCTCAACTGGCTTGGCTGCCCCAAGCTTACCTTTCCTGATCTCTGTCATCCATGAACGGGGGAGGCCATTCACTGCAATCCGCACCAACTCAGTGGGTGGAATGACCTCTCCAACTGCTGCCAACT
>APFE030936431.1:97498-119007 GCA_000404065.3 Pinus taeda
AATCTTTGTGAGATATCCAGTTGCACTATCATTACCCATCTTAATGTTTTTCAGCTTCTCCTTCAGGACCATTTTCCGGTTCTCATTGGTACTCTGGTAGAGATTGGACAATGCTGTCCACATCTCATGGGCATTGCTCTTTACTCTCACATAAGGAATGCAATGGTCTTTGACTCCGTCTAGAATCAGCCTCTTACCCTTGTTGTTCTTTTTATTATACTCAGCCAACTGAGTAGCATCAGTAGGCACAACAACAGGGGTCTGTGTGGTATGCACCATGATATCCCAGACTTCTGCCTCCTCAAAGATACTCTGCATTCTCTCCTTTCAAACGCTGTAATTTGTATGCCCATCCAACCTATCCTCCACCCTCAATCCCAATGACATCCTGCTGTCCTAAAACTGAAAAATAGCGCTGCTGTAGTAAAGATAAAACTGCTGTTTGTGAAAAATCGGCTTGCTGGAATTTTCTGAGTGAAAAATCAGCAGGTTGTAATTTTCCTCCTTGCTGTCCCAAATTGCACTTTAACACTCAACCTCTGATACCATGGAGAAATTTCTCATTTCCCACCTCGGTTTTCAGTTTCACCTTATTTCTCCCATATAGTTAAATGCCCTTTCCCATATCCATACATTCAACAACTGAAAAAATAATTTTTTGCTGAAAACACAAATTCTGGAAATTTTACAGAATGCTGGAAAATGCAGAAATAAAAAATCAGCAGGTACAAACAGTCATTTAACACATTTGAACACAGTGATTTTTGGTCAATGAGACCCTGGAAAAAGCCCCTACAACTCTTGGGGAAAACCAGTTCGAGAGCTCTTATTTATTTCTGAAAATGCCTTTTTTACAGTGAGAAATATTCAGCAAAAACTCAGGAAGCAAATTTACAACTTATCTCTTTTTCCGTGCCTCACAGGAAACTGGAAATTACAGCAAACAGGACAACAATAAATGTTGTATGGCCACCTCGATTTTCGTGCCCACTTTCAGCCTTAAATGCTGCTGTACGACTTGCATTAACTGGCTGTACGGACTGCAATAAATGCCCTGTATGGACCTCTATTTGCGTGCAGAAAAAACAACAAACTGCTCCTTGATTTCTGTGCAAACCACTCCTCGATTTCTATGCAAAACAGCTGTACGGATTTCTAGAAAATCGTGCCAAAATCAGCTTTTCACTGTGTGCTGAATCAGCTGTACAAATCTGCTCAACTGCTGCCTTGGAATGTGTGCCAAGCTGCTGTCTCCTTCTCCTCCTTGTCTAGAAATCTCCCTTGCTCTCTTGCTCTCCTTCTCTCAATCTTCTCATGAAAGAATGAATGACCTCTTGCATCCTTTTCCTCCTTTAATCTAATCCTAAGTGACTTTTGGGTAACTTCTAAATCCAATGGCTGAAATAGATTGAGATCTAGGGCTAAGATTAAATGCTCATTTAAATCTCACTTTTTATTTTTTTAACTCACCCCACTTTAATAAAGACCCACTTAGTCATTTATTTCCAAAGTCACTTTTTCCTTCTAATTTTACATTAACTTTATTAAAGTCACTTTAAAATTAGACTTTAGTAACTTTATCACTTAAAGTCACTTTTAAATTAGATTTAAAGTCACTCTAAATTAGCCTTAGGGAACCACCTGTCCTCCGGTACCAAATTTCAACATTTTTGCAACTCAAGAAAGTCATGCATTGTCACTGTCTATATTGGCACTTTTTGGAGTTGAGAGATGGATTAATTGTTCGAACATAAAACACCCTTTGCCATTGGATGCACACTTTATGCATTCTTTTAGGCTAGTTTAGAGTGGGCTCTCATAGGTTTTGAGTAGAGATTGACCACCATATTGCTAGATTGGACAAAATACACCAACTTTACTACCTTAAGGAGGTTGATATTGAGGAGCACATTATCTTCTGTTGTTCCATACTGATCTGAAAATGGGGCTCTTAGGTTTCTTGTCCAACTTACAAGAACCTCTCCCACTTCCAAAGCTTGAATATTCCCAAGTCTTAATGATTAACCAATGCGGAATTAAATATGTACTTGAAAATATGGATGTATGCTTGTATTTGTTTTTAACTGATTATGCCTTAAATTCTATTGTTGTGATGTAAGTTGATGTGCTCAAACTGGTATACAAACATACATAACAGTAAATAAAGCAGCAGAGGCAATGCAGCAATAATGCAAACACATGAACAATAATATGAATTAGGAGTTCACCCACAACTCTTGGGCTACATCTTTGTGAGCTCTAGTCAACTCAACTAGGCTCTCTGGGATTATGGTATAAATCTTTTATACAAACTCTTGGCTTAACCCCTGTTGTTTTACATAAAAATAGCGGGTTCAGACACCATATTATTCCCTAGCTCTTGAAGCTCTGGCTCTTTGGCTCTAACTCTGGCTCTTCGGCTCTGGCTTCTTTCTGCCCTTTATCAGTTTACAACCCTCTTAGCTTTTCACTTGGCTTCCAAGTGACTCCCTTGGCTGCGCTTTTGCTTTTGCGGTGCCTCTTTTGCCTTAGCTTCTTGCTTTGGCTTCCTTTCAACAACAAAACCCCCAATAATCAACAACAACCAACTACCACTCAGCAGCCATCATCCTGTCTCTGTCGTTTTGTGGCTTTTTAAGCCAAATTGACGCTATTGGTTCATCTTCCTTCTCGAGCTCTCTGTCTTCCAGCTACATTCCGCTCAAATCCCTTCTCTGAGCGTTAGCCATCATTGCTAAACGCCCTCGGGGATGAATGCCACCAATTCTGTAACGGAATGAGCCACCGACGCTTGAAATCCTTCAGAAACACGGGAAAATCCGTAGAAAACACTGTTCACGGACTTAAGATTTTCATAATTGTGCCTTATTTTCCTATCGGGTTTGCGTGTAAGTCGCCATCGCATGTCGCAAGGGCCTTGTTCCTTTGTATTTTAAAAATACGTTAAATTGTGCAAATATCGCATAAAAAATGGCTTATGACGGATTTCAAATATTATGTGTTTTCATTTTGGAACCCTTTCGGGTCTGATTTCATCGGGTCGGGCACTTTTCCTTCGTATTTCGTTTATCCAATGAAAAACGAAAATACAAAGAAAATTGTCGCTTGACGGATTTCAAAATGTATTAAATCCGGTTCATCTTACCGCCGGGTTCGGCCATCGCTATCGCATATATAACATATAACATATAACCGCCCCTCTGTAATGTGCTGATGCGATATTGCGATGCGACAAGTCGCAATTGCAGATCGCACAAGCTCGAGGCCTTCCCATATAGTCTGGTTTATGCCGACGTCAATTGCGATCCGCCGATATCGGCGATCGCGGTATCGCATCGACCTGGTCCCATCGCACGTTATGCCTCCGATTGCCACCTCCGATGCGACATGCCGATCGGATCTAGACCGTTAAGCACCTAGATCGGATGGCTCCTGTTCACTGTCCCTTCGACCTCTGATAGGCTTGTTTTCGCTGTTTTCTCATGTTTTTTTGGGTTCTGATTGTGTAATCCGAATTTTTTGAAACTTCCCCTTTTTCGATGGTTTTGAACTTTTGGGAGATTTTGAGGGCTTAGAGGGTTTTTAGGACCCATTTTCAAGGGATTTTGCCCATTTTTTCAAGGGATATAGGCAACTTCATTTTATAATAACTTCTGCATCCTAAGTCGGTTTTGGCCCATTCAAATTGCAGTAGATTCAGAATGAGACGATCTCCGCAATGGGGCTGGTTCCGGTAACTTCCTTGGGCTTTCATTTTCCTCAGTGAGGAACACTTAGACTTAGGAGTCTATCCAAAATCCATTTTGGATCATGCCTTCCCACTAAAAGAATTTTTGGTCTCCAAAAGACTGATACACTGATCTGAATAGTAAATGAGAGTGACTCACTCTCTTCTTTTAGCCTCCCTACACTTGCCTTTGCATAGTGCCTCTGAACCAAAGTTTCTGACCACTTCCCTTCTTGGATGGGCTAGTCTTCTTGGGAAGAACTGCCTTCCTCCTTGCCTTCCTGCATAACTCTTGCTGAAATGCTCATAGAAGGTAGTTTGAGCTTCTCTGCCTTGATCATTGATCCAAGGTGGCTCAAACAAATGTGAAGTACATCTGCTCAACAAAATTTTCTTTTGTACCTGTTTGACAAGATGTCAACAACAAATGTTAACAACAACAGAAATACAGACAACTGGATGGCCTAAAGTCCTGCTTCAACAAAGAAACAGATTTCACATCTTGTGAACACCTCCATGTCTTACATCTGCATACAAATGATGGACTAGACAACAAGCCCACAAAACATGCCTTTAAAACAAATGACCCTTCAAGTCAAGCATGTAGAAAAAGACCATTTGGACTCTTTTTCAAAAAATGAAACACTTCATTATTATCCCCATCTAGGAGACCAAGTTAACTTGTCCCAAGTCAACATTACATCACATGCATGTCAAAGTAGTCAACCTTGCAAGCTAATCACACATACATGTTCAAATACAAGGAAATCATCAGTATCCCTGTGTTCATGAACATCAAGCTCATGCATGCATTTCGTCTTTCAACTTTCACTTAAGCACACTGACTTTCAAAGCTGAAATGAAATATAATGTTGCAGCAACAAAGTGAGCCTCCTGCTCAACTTCTCCATTCACCTACTTGGTAAAATCTTGCAACTTGCATTCCATTAACAAAGAAATGCAAAATAGATGCATCAATAGACATGCAATCTTAATCGGATGAGAAGTCTAACCGTTTCTTACCAATCCCTTTCAAAGGTACTACCTTTGTCTGCACATCAACATCAACATGTGAATCATTTTGAGACACATCACTCATGGAATCTTCCTTTCCACTTATGCCATCTTCTCTTTCCACTTTCTTTAGCTTCGGTGGAAGCATTGTTGGATTCAGTGTCCAACATTTTGCAGCAAGATGTCCTTGCGTAGGGCAGTAAGTGCACTGCATGTGCATCCTCTTGATAGCATGATTTGCCTTGTCCAATGGACCTTTGGTTGTTTGCTTCTTTTCTTTCAAAAGTTTCCTGTATGTGGCCATTCTCTTCCAACATCTAGAAACATTATGGTTATCCAAACCACAAAAGGAACATGCAACTCTTTCCTCATACTTATGTGGAAATTTATCATGCTTTGCAAAATCAAAAGGAAGGTGTTTAGAACCAGATTTATACCTTTCTCTTTCACCTTTATTGCCTTCATGAGGAGGTGAATTGAGTGAAGAAGTAGCTCCCTTTGGAACACTATCAATCTCTTCAAGGTTATCAGAGTTTCCCCAACTCTCTGGTTTAAGTGTGTGCTTCTGAACACCTGCATCCTGCAATTGATGTTTCAATCCATTCCATTCCTCTTGAATACAACCTTCACACTTCTGAGGTAGAGGACATGAAATGAAACCCCTTCTTGGGACTGTTTCAATGTCCTTCATGGCAACTTTGGAATTCTCTCCATAAGGATGTCCATAGCCAAGACCCAAATATTTAGGCCTTTCCTCAACCATTGTTGGTTCAACAATACCTTGTGCATGCTTACCCAAGCCTTTTCCTTCATAGCCCATCTTGGACATTAGCTTGGAACCTATGCCTTTAGTATGTTTTTCAAAAGAACCAATATAAACATTTTCAGAAGAATTTGAAGACAAACTGGAATAGCTTACCTCTTCTTCAAGCTGATACTTGACTAAGGCTTCTTGGGCAACAAAGAGTTGTGACTCCAACTCATGCATCCTCTTCAGGTTCATATTTGCAATATGAAGTTGCCTCTCCATTTTCTGCAATTTGTTAGAAAGCAATTGCTTCTCTTCCTTCATGGAATTCAACTGCTTTCTATGTCTGCTGCTCTTCCTTCCATCCTCATACATTTCTCTCACCATATCCATCATGGTGGACAATTCTTGCTTCATGTCTTCATCAAAGAATCTTGTGAAGAGAGCAAAATTTGAGGACCCATTTGTAGAAGTTGTCATTATGCCAATAAACAAAACAAACTTCAACAAGATAAATAAAGAGCTTATTTAAGCAACCTCTTGCAACAAACCTCTTGTGCTCCAAAGATTGCCTTGAGGTCCTTGGGATAGAAAAATGCCTTCAACCCTTCTTCCTTTTTGCCCTTCCCGAACTGAGCTATCAACAACTTTCCCTTTACCCTTGCAAACTCAAAAAATAGTCAGTTTGCAAAACAAGCATACAATTAGCTTCTTGCTGTTCAAACACCTTTCAAACAAGCAGTCTTTGCTTTGTCAATCAAGCATTCTGATATAACCTTCCTTGAAGGTGGGGTTAACCAAACTTAAGCTCTGATACCACTTGATCTGAAAATAGGGCTTTTAGGCTTCTTGTCCAACTTACAAGAACCTCTCCCACTTCCAAAGCTTGAATATTTCCAAGTCTTAATGATTAACCAATGCAGAATTAAATATGTGCTTGAAAATATGGGTGTATGCTTGTATTTGTTTTTAACTGATTATGCCTTAAATTCTATGGTTGTGCTATAAGTTGATGTGCTCAAACTGATATACAAATATACATAACAGTAAATAAAGCAACAAAGGCAATGCAACAATAAAGCAGACGCATGAACAACAATATTAATTAGGAGTTCACCCACAATTCTTGGGCTACATCTCCGTGAGCTCTAGTCAACTCAACTAGGCTCTTTGGGATTATGGTATAAGTCTTTTTTACAAGCTCTTGGCTTAACTCCTGTTGTTTTACATAGAAACAACGGGTTTAAACACCATATTATTCCTTAGCTCTTGAAGCTCTGGCTCTTGGCTCTGGTTCTTGACTCTTGGTTCTGGCTCTTTGGCTCTGGCTCTGGCTCTAGCTCTTCGACTCTGGCTTTGGCTTCTTTTTTCCCTCTATCAGTTTACAAACCTCTTGGCTTTTCACTTGGCTTCCAAGTGACTCCCTTGGCTACTCTTTTGCTTCTGCGGTGCCTCTTTTGCCTTAGTTTCCTGCTTTGGCTTCCTTTCAACAACAAAATCCCAATAGTCAACAACAGCAACCAACTACCACTCAACAACCATCATCTTGTCTCTATTGTTCTGTGGCTTTTTAAGCCAAATCGGCATTGTTGGTTCATCTTCCCTCTTGGGCTCTTTGTCTTCCAGCGACAGTCCGCTCAAATCCCTTCTCTGAGCGTTAGCCATCATTGCTAAACACCCTCAGGGATGAATGCCACCTATTCTGTAACGGAATGAGCCACCGACGCTTGAAATCCTTCAGAAACAATGGTTCCCTGGTTACACAGAGAACGCTGTAAAACACGGGAAAATCCGCAGAAAACACTATTCACGGACTTAAGATTTTCACAATTGCGCCTTATTTTCCTATTGGGTCCGCCCATAAATCGCCATCGCATGCAACAAGGGCCTTGTTACTTTGTATTTTAAAAATACGTTAAACTGTGCAAATATCGCAAAAAAAAAGGCTTATGACGGATTTCAAATATTATGTGTTTTCATTTTGGAACCCTTTCGGGTCCTGTTTCATCGGGTTGGGCATTTTTCCTTCGTATTTCGTTGATCCAACAAAAAATGAAAATACAAAGAAAATCGTCGCTTGACGGATTTCAAAATGTATTAAATCCGGTTCATATTGCCGTCGGGTCGGGCCATCGCTATCGCATATATATAACATATAACATATAACTGCCCCTCTGTAATGCGTCGATGTGATATTGTGATGCGACAAGTCGCAATCGCAGATCGCACAAGCCCGAGGCCTTCCCATATAGTATGGTTTATGCCAACGTTGATTGTGATTCGCCAATATCGGCGATCACGGTATCGCATCGGCCCAGTCCCATCGCACGTTATGCCTCCGATTGCCACTGCCAATGCGACATGCCGATTAGATCTGGACCGTTGATCGGCTAGATCCGACGGCTCCTGTTCACTGTCCCTTCGACCTTCGATAGGCTTGTTTTCGTTGTTTTCTCATGTTTTTTTGGGTTCCGATAGTGTAATCCGAATTTTCTGAAATTTCCCCTTTTTCGATGGTTTTGACCTTGGGAGATTTTGAGGGCTTAGAGGGTTTTTAGGACCCATTTTCAAGGGATTTTGCCCCTTTTTTCAAGGGGTATAGGCAACTTCATTTTATAATAACTTCTGCATCCTAAGTCAGTTTTGGCCCATTCAAATTGCAGTAGATTCAGAATGAGACGATCTCTGCAATGGGGCTGGTTCCAGGAACTTCCTTGGACTTTCATTTTCCTCAGTGAGGAACACTTAGACTTAGGAGTCTATCCAAAATCCATTTTGGATCACATACGATGAGATTAAGGGGTGTTTCCATTGCTTATTTAGTGATAACTAGACTCTCTAGTTTCTTCATATTTTTTGGATTAGAGATGTTTGGCCCTTTACATGTAGGGGACCTCTTGTCCTTGTTCTCACTCTCTCTCATTTCCTCCTCGACCAACTTCCACTTAGCATATCTCTTACTTCTTTATGAGGTTCCCTTCTACTAAAGGCACCAAAAGACAAACAAATAGTGCTCCAGGCCATGACTGTAGATCAATACATCTTAGGAGGAACACCCACACTTCACGGAGACCTCAATAGCTTAGCTAGTCCATACCTCCCACCTATAGTCAACATATTTTCCAGCCTCTGACAGGGCACCTCTTCCTCTAGATGGCATCACAACACATCATCCCACTCTTTCTCGAGTGCTCATTTGATGTAGTCCTCTATCTTGAGCTTTTTACACTTTACCTCGGATTCTAGGAGAAATAGATCTTGATCCAGTAAATTGTGAGACACACGATTCAAACTATTTTCCATCACTGGATTTGCCTATTTTGTGCTATGCTTTCTCTCAGAGTAACTTTCAGCTATGTAGTCTAGTTGTTGTTTTTTCACATATTTTAGATTTGATTCACATCCTTACTTTTTGCATTCTATTGCTATAGGAGCCACTACTTTGTATGGATGTTATTGTATCCCAACAGTTGCATTGACCTACTTTTGTGGTCACCCCATATACATTAATAATATTATCTTATCTTAGCTCTCTTTAAGATTGGGTCTTCTCTAACTCAAGAAGGGCTTTGTAATATCCAATCTTTCTCGTTGGAAAATTTGTAATTAAATTTGCAATAAACTATGCATGAATGCTTTATTTTCTTGCTACAGCAAACTCCATGAGGTATATATATCACGATGTTGTGAGCATTGGAAACAATTTTACTTTTGTAGTTATAGAATGATGATGAGCAAGACCAACAGACACGAGGCCATACAACGACTATGATACTGCAAGTGGGGAAAGGTAAGGGGGCCTAGGGATTTCTTTGTCCTTCTTCCTATCTAACCTCTTCACCTTATTAAAGCTGCGAGTAGTGGAGAAAACCAATTCCTAGAGTTAAGCCATCACTCCTATAGTTTAGAAAGGTGTCTCCCCAACATTCTTGGAGCAATAAGAAGTGGTTGGGGGTACTTGTTGTTGCAGGGGAATGCATGGGAAAATTTAAATAGGAGAAAGGAGGTTGGGAGAAAGTGAAGTGAAGTTTTAAGCAGGGAGACAACAAATGTCAAAAAATAGTGTCATGAACATATAGATCATACTAGCTGTGAGAATAAGTCATATTCTTGCTAAAAGAGCCATGAAACCAAGAAATCTACAAGGAAGTTTTCTGACATCAATTGGACCATTATCTCTTCACTAAAAAGCATCATAAGGACAGACGTTAGAGGGATTGAGAAGTAGAGAAGGAAGTCCTCTTGTGTTGTGAGAAGGGAAATGTGGGTGCCTGATGCTGCTCTGTCTTTCGCAAAACTTGACAGTAGGAATTATTTAATTGAACTCCTTGTAGGCTGAACCTAGAATTGTTGATCGTACTTCGCTCTGGTGGTATTGTAACCTTAATAGGGGCACTTCTGCAACAAACTACCTATGGTTTGGTGGAAATTGCTCAGTCTACTTGGTTTTGCTATATTCAGATAAGCTTATATTTCTATATTTATTAATTCATTATATCATTTTGGTTATAAATTTTGAATCTCTATAGATAAACAAGTAGAAAATTGCTATGCTATTTGAAATTTTAAACCTGCCAAATTTGTTACATGCTGATAGAAAGAATGCATACTATATAACTCTCTATTTTCTTCTCTGTAACATTTGTGAAATTGCTTCATTTGATGCCTAGCTCCCATCACTGTTGTGATATTTTGCAGTTCAAGTGTAATTGTCTTTATTCGTTTAATTGGACATGGAGTCTTTCCTTAGAATTCATCCAATCTCTGTTAAAGTGCAAACTGATGTGTTAGTGGAAAGAATTGTAAACCTAAAACCTTGTTAATTGAGCTTTGAAGTCTTGGCCCTAGCCCTTGGTCACATGGGTTGGCAGAGGTTGTGATTGAGGGCTAGCAGAGAAAAGGAGACAAAGGGTGGAAGTCCGTTAAAGAGCAAATGTCCTTGTTATAAGGATATCTAGATAACAGGACATGTAGTATTATTCGTTACGGTGTTAGTGGAAATTTGTGTTTTTGTGGAAGCATATCAAAAGCTTAAGGATGTTTTGGACATCTGAGCATTTGGAAAATCCATTTGAAAGTTAACCTTTAAAAGCTTCAAATAGCAAATAAACCAGAGTTACAACCTTAACCTTGGAACCTTGCACAAGGGAACTCTAAGAGCGGAATCCATCAACGTACTCTTTCCATTGGTCATTGGAAACCTTTCCCATCACTTGATAAAATCTGAATATTTGAAACATTTGGGATCTGGTAACTCATTGTTTTTGCGAATTGTCACGACCCTATCTGTCATTTGATAGAATCCAGATATTCAAAAGATTCAGAATCCCATAACTCAACCTTTTCGCCCATTGTCGGGATTCTTATCCATCATTTGATAGAATTTGGATATTCGAAGGATCCAAAAGTTCTTATTTATGTGGCTTTGGAAATCTAGAACTTCTTGAAAATGAATTTTTGGTGGTAGCTTGGATTTGGATGCCAGCAGGGAAAACAACATGGTAGCGGATGTGGTATATGTGATGCGTCAGCTGGCATGGCTACTAATGTGTCACTGGTGACATGGCATGCTTAAATGGAAATATGAATGGAGTTGAATAATGTGGCATGTTGATGTGGCATAGTTGTACAAAAGAGTTGATGTGACAATGTGGTGCTTGTGGGACAAGGATGACGTGGAATCAGAATTTCGTAAATCTAGAGCTTTGGAAAAACAGGCTTTTAGGATTTTCCGAGATCCAATTATACAGAGAGTCGATTCGTTGATTGTAGCGAGAGTTTAAAGAAATGGGTATAACCATAGCAAGAGAAAAATAAATCTTGTATTTGGAAGTTTTGGAATTTTCGGATGTAGTCGTAAAAATGGAAATTCGGAACACTGAAGATTCATAAATTTTACAAAGGAATTTTTATGGAAATTCCAGGATCTAGATGGATCAAGTAGGCTGATGTGTCCAACTGAAGACATGGTCCTATTTGGTGGTGACACATGGGTGAAAGGGGATTTTTGCATGTCAATCATGTGTCAATTGATGTGGCATTGTATGATGGTGCCATAGGGTAAAAGGGTCGCCACATGCCAATGGTGCGGGTATTGATGTGGCTTTAGAGAGGTAATCTTTGGAGGGCCATATCTTTGTGTCCGTAGCTCATAATTGGATGAAGTTTATATAATTGGAAATCTCTTGTCAATTCAAAGATGATGGCACCATTAAAGATATGCAAGGCGGTTAAAAGAAGGATATTGATAACTTGATCTCCATCAAGTAACCTTGGAGGTTTGAGATTATTCGAGGAGGAGGAAATTTGAGATTCCTATTTCCATAAGGTAGTTTAAAGGTTTGAGTATGGAATAGAGGAATGAATACTTAGTTACGAAATATTGAACCAAGATCTATATATTGTCATTCCTCATCTAAAATTTGGTCATTTATATACTATTTAATTTTTAATAAATGGGTTGTATTACAACTTGCTATCAGAGCCAAGGTTACAACACTTAGGGCTGTATGGGCTTAAAGTAAAAATGATAAAGACATCCTTATTGTAATTTTGTTTAAAGAAAAATCTAACACCTTAACTTATCTTCTCCTCATAGAGAGAGATAGATAAACATCATGGAAGTTTCACCACAATACCATGAATTTGAGACCCATGAAAGAGGAAAACATGATTTTGAGATCCATGAAAGAGGAGATGTGGAGACTCCTCTAGAGTCTGGACATGGTAGAGACTATGAGAAGTTTAAAAATGGAATTTAAGAGTTACAAAGCAGATAAAGAAAAAAATATTAAAGCCAATGATGCTTTGCTACAAAGCTTGACTGAAATGTAGAAGAACATGTAGCACGGATAAGTATCAAGTAATGTTGATAAAATCTCATCAAGGAAGAGATCTCATAGTAATAAGGCTCGAGAGTTTGAAAGAAAGGAGTATAACTATAGCAAGGGAAAAATAAATCTTGTATTTGGAAGTTTGGAATTCTCGGATGTAGTCGTAAAAATGGAAATTCGGAAGACTGAAAATTCAAAATTTTTATAAAGGATTTTTTATGGAAATTCCAGGATCCATATGGGTCAATTAGGTTGATGTGTCTAGCTGAAGACGTGGCCCAATGTGGTGGTGACACATTGGCGAAAGGGGATTGTTGCATGTCAACCATTTGTCAATTGATGTGGCATTTTATGATGATGCCACGGGGTAAAAGGGCTGCCACATGCCAATGGTGCAGATGTTGACATAGAGAGGTAATCTTTAGAGTGCCATATCTTTGTGTCCATAGATCATAATTGGATGAAGTTTATATCATTGGAAATCTCTTGTTGACTCAAAGATGATGGCATCATAAAAGATATGTAAGGCGGTTAAAAGAAGAGGGATATTGATAACTTGATCTCCATAAAGTAACCTTGGAGGCTTGAGATTATTCGAGGAGGAAGAAATTTGAGATTCCTATTTCCATAAGGTAGTGTAATGTTTGAGTTTGGAATAGAGAAATGAATACTTAGTTACAAGATATTGAACCAAGATATATATATAGATAGATATTGTCATTCCTGATAAAAAATTTGGTTATATATATACTATTTAATTTTTAATAAATGGGTTGTATTACAAATTGACATCAAAGCCAAGGTTACAACACTTCAAGTTGTATGGGGTTAAAGTAAAAATGACAAAGACATCATTATTGTCATTTTGTTTAAAGAAAAATCTAACACCTTAACATATCTTCTCGTCACAAATAGAGATAGATAAACATCATGGAAGATTCACCACAATACCAAGAATCTAAGACCCATGAAAGAGGAAACCATGAATTTGAGATCCACGAAAGAGGAGATGTGGAGACTCCTCTCGAGTCTGGATGTGGTAGAGACTATCAGAAGTTTAAAAATGGAATTTCAGAGTTACAAAGTGGATAAAGAAAGAATTATTAAAGCCAGTGATGTTTTGCTACAAAGCTTAACTGAAATGTAGAAGAACATGTAGCAAGGAGAAGTATTAAGTAATGTTCATAAAATCTGTTCAAGGAAGAGATCTCATAGTAATAAGGCTCAATTCCCTAGTTAGGATACTAATACATCATCAAATGCTTCAGGCCAGAAAACAACAATGTCTAAGAGTCTACTAGCAATGAATTGAAATCTTCTTCCAGGCATAAGAAGAAGAAGAAAGTTTCTAAAGATCCATTACAACTTGAGTTTTGGAAGATCAAACCACCTACCTTTAATGGTGAGGTCAAATCCGCTAAGGAAGCTGAAGCTTGGCTTTTGGGAATGAAGAAACATTTCTAGGTACACAACTATACTGAAACATGAGAGTTAGAGTGGCTATCTACAACATGAACAATAAATCATCCCTTTGGTGGGAAGATCTCAAAAATGTAAGAAGATCAGTGAAAAGAAAATCACTTGGAAGCAATTTAAAATTATTTTGGTCAGGGATATTTGTCAGAGAGGTATTATGATGGAAAAATTAAGGAATTTCATGAAATGAAGTTGAGACAATCAACCATGGAAAGATACACAAGCAAGTTATTGGAAATGTGTTGATGGTGTTGGAAATCCGTCAACCAAGAGGGTCTCCTCGATGAAAAGTCCCTATCAGACTCGCATCGTTTGATGTGGGAGCCCTTTCAGAAATAACGCTCGACTGCCATATGTTCTTAGAGATTTGCCTTGGCTACAATGGTCAACACAAGAGAGTATTGCACATATACTTTCAGGTGAACAAGCGGGAATGCCTTGTTGAATGTTCAACTGCAGAATGTATCAAGGTTTTTCTATTGAAAGAGAGAGAAAAGTGAGCCTTTAAAAGAAGAGTAATAGTACTAATCTAGTAAAGGCACACGAGCATATACGTATGAATGGATCGTTGATCAACGAACGAAATAGTTCACACAGAAGCAACGATTATTAAAACACATACAACACACATTCGACAAGATAAGTTCCAAAGCCATCAAAATAGTTCAATTTCCTTAGTACAGATGAAAACAACATACATCACAAACATTCAAAGAATAGTCTTACAATATTTACGACATATGCATGAAAGTGTGTTGGCTCAACGAGCTTCGAAATTAAGCAAATGGTCCAAGATACATCAATAGAGTGAACACCACTAACTCCAATAGTGGAGTGCTAGTTCAACCACTTGCTCCTCCAAAATAACTATCTTCCTCTCTAATGCCTGGTAGTAGGAGCCAAGGTGAAAAGTCAATTGCATGAGTGATGAGGGTGTATATATAACAAATGGGGTGACCATTCACCTTCCTTGTGACTCTTGGACTACCCTCATGACTGTTTCACTTCTCTATGACCTTTTGACTCCTTCATGACTTTTCACATTCTATAGATGACTCTTGGACTTCCACTTTTCATTACATTTCTCACATAATGAAATTACATAATCCATGAATGATGTGGCAAATGGTGACTCATATACATCTTGACATGACACCTTGACAAGACATGACATGACACTGATGGCATGATGATATGGCAATGTCAAGCCACTCTTGCTGCTACTATCTTTGTGTCTTCTTGAAAGATGGAACATCTTCTTCTTCTTCCTCCATAGGGCTTGAAGGTAGGGAGTCTTCAATGTGATCTTAATCTCCAGTTGCTGTGCAATCTGGTATCCCTGTGTCTTTCTTGATTGATCAACTCGTCTTTGCAACTACAAAGGTATCTTCTAGCAAGGTCTCCTTCTTCATCTCCTTCATCATCATCTTGTCATAACATGATATAATACCTGCAACTGAAAGCCACTCATGACAAGACGACATCAGTTCGATAAACTCCTAGTCTAACATGCTTCATGACAACCATTAATTGAGTTGGAATCGGGTGATAGGCTTAGAGTTTGGCTCAGGGGTTGCGCAGTTGTTCAACTCAGGAAGTTAAGAGCCAAGACTGAGCCTTGAGACTGCGCAGTTCAGGCAGGCCAGGGCAAGACAACTGCGCAGTTGAGGGGCTCAAGGAGTCAGGCTTGAGGCTTGTGGTTGCCCACTGCGCAGTTTTGGAGGGACAAAGGCCTAGGGCTTGCACAATTGTGTAGTTCAAGAGCTCAAGATGGAGACTTGTTGCTTGAGATTGCGCAGTGCACAGTTCTAGAAGGCAGGGGCCACACATTGCGTAGTTCCAAGAGGCAAGGTCTAAGCTTGAGGGTTGAGTTTGCGCAGTGCGCAGTTCAAGAACGTTGAGTGAGATCAGGTTGCTTAGGAATGCACTTTTTCGGATTTGGCTAAGCGTGGGATCAGTGAGGCCAAAGTGAACAAGGACAAAACTTGAGCATGATCACACACTTAGAACAATTGATGACACAACGTTGATCACTCATAAAACATGAACAACATACTTCCCTCAATGCGACGACATTGTGACAACTTTTCCCAAGTGCGCCACTAAAAGTACACTTTGCGACAACAATGCCGACACTTGTGCGATGGTGCTTGAAACTTTGGGAGTGAGTGTGATACATGTCTACATGATAAGAATGACTCATTAAAACCAAGGTTACCTCTTGAAACAAACCAAAACTACATGTGTGATGTGCGACGCTTTCCATTCTCAAAAGATGACACTTGTGGCAGTAAGAGGAAAGTGCAAGCGACACTTGCAAAATGCGAACGACATTGAAAGCGACACATGCCAGAATGATGAATGACACTTATTAAAGTGAAACAAGCAAAAGTGACAGCCGTAAACATGAAAGCGACACTTGTGAGAGCGAAGGTGTGCAAAAGCGATAGTTGGAAAAACTCACCAAAATAGAAGAATGATTGCAACCAAAAGTGAGAGACTATTGACGAAAGTGCGCACTGACTGTCGACATGGGTTGAACATTGCACAGACGCTGTCTTGATGGACTTGTGCTATTCCTGTTCAAGTTTGCATAAAGGAGCGCACTCATGAACTTGCTGCGGATTGAGCATGCGTGAGCAGGTGACTTTGACTCTTACAAACTGAGAAAAATACTAGAATAGTTAACAAACCATTGATCGACCATAAAGTGACTATGGAACGAACGATCGCAATATTCACAGTAGGCTCCAAAATTCAAGTGCAGACCAAAATTTGGAGGGTGTTTGTTGCAGCGACAACAAAATGTTAAGATAAGTTCCATATTTCAAAGATGGGAAAGTGAAAAATTAATGCTTTTTGAGTGGATTGCTTCAATCATCCAAGGATATAATTAAATTTGATGAGCCTAAGGCTCTTGATGAAACAATAAGGCAGGCTAAATGTTGTAATGAACAAAGCAAGAATAAACTAGAATTCAACAAGTTATTGAAAGAAAAGAAAAAGGAGATTTTTGAGCAAAGGAAGAAAGGATTTAAGCCTTCACAGCATAAGAATCAATCAACAAGATTTAAGTCAAATTACCTAGCACAAAGTAACTTCCAACAAAATTTTTGAATTCAGCATGGGGTGAAACTAGCAGAGTTGGTAGCTAGGAAGTCAAGGGAGCCTTCGAAAGGGCCTCTAAGGTGTTGGCGATGTGGAGAAGAGCATCTGCTTAGGGACTGCCTACATAGGTAGGAAAATGTGCAATAAGTTGCAATAATGACTGATGTGGCAAAGGATGTGCAAAAAATGTGCTATTTTGGAGGATTGACAAGTAGGACATCAAGCTTTTGTTGTTGAAGTTGATGGTAAGATTGCTAAACATGCCATCTTTATTTTAATTGACTCAGGATCTAGGCATAACTACATTTGACCTAAAATTGTTCAATCTTGTTTTCTTCAAAAGTATAAACATCAGAAATCTTGGTTAGTCTAGTTAGCAATAGGAGCTAAGAATAGGGTTAGTGAAATGATAGAAGATTTCCTAGTGGTAATTAATGGACTAATCACAAGAATGGATTTAAATATTTTACCGTTGGGTTCATATGATGTCTTAATTGACATGGATTGGTTAGCAGCCCATACGATAAGATTAGATTGCTATAAGAAAACCTTAGAGTGTATAGATGATAAAGGGAAGCCAAACTTAGTGAAAGCTATTTAGAGATCCATTTTTTTGAGACAAATATTAGATTTACAATTGAAAAGAAGTTTCATAAAAGGTTGTAAATTATGTGGTTCATATAGTGCTAGTAGAACAAAAAGGGTCAGAACTTGAAGTTTATCCAGTACTTCAAGAATTTAAGAATTGTATTTCTAATGAGATACCTTGCTTACCTCCTAAGAGAGATTTTGATTCTTCCATTGATCTTATGCTAGGATCAATACTTATATCTAAAGCACCTTATAGAATGAGTACCCCTGATTTGATGAAACTAAAAATGCAACTACAGGTATTGTTGAACAAAGGGTATATTAGACCAAGTGTGTCTCTTTGGGGAGCACCAATTATGTTTGTAAAGAAAAGGATGATACCCTTGGGATGTGCATTGATTACAGACAATTGAACAAGATGATAATGAAAAATAACTATCCATTACCCCAAATTGATGATATATTTGATGACATAAAAGGAGAACAATATTTTAAAAAATTGACTTGATATATTGGGATATCATCAAGTTAGAATCAAAGATGAAGATATTTTTAAGACAACTTTTAGAGCAAGATATGGTCATTATGAATTCACAATGGTGTACACTCTCTAATGCACCAACTACATTCATGTGTCTCATGAATAACTTTTTCTGGGAATATTGGGATAAGTTTGTATTGGTATTTATAGATGATTCTCATCTACTCTAAGTATGAGGAAGAAAATGAAGAACACCTTAGATTGGTTTTGCAAGTATTGAGATAAGATAAGATAATTTTAGTGATGTTCAATGGATGAACACAAAACTAGGTCAATAGGACTAAAGGATACATCCAATACAAGTATAATGTGGGAGTGTGAACGCAACTCCTAGAAAATGCCAAATCTATATTTAGGATAAAATGAAGTAAAGAAGGATACGACAATAGGAAAGCCTCCTAAACATGTATATAACTGGATCAAAGGCCCCCAATGATGTAGAAGACTAAGTGAATAAGTCTAAGGTTGGAGGTTGATGATGTAAAAAATGCCAAAGTTTGATAGTCAACGACGAGGGGGGTGACTGTGGTGCTCGTTCACTATCAGAGTCCTCTGGATCCAACGAGGTGTTTGGCTACACAATCCTGGGGGCCATGTAGGAGCGAGGGATACTCCCAGTATTTGAGGATGAAGGAAAGAAGCTCTGGATAAGTCTCTGGTTGCTTCATGGGGCTGGGGAGGAGTCCATGAATGGCAGGGGGGGCACCTTGCTCAGGAACTAATCCTTCTAACGCACTAGGTGTTAGTGAACCGATGTGCTGTTTGGTACCTCTGCAGTGGTCTCGAGGATATCTGTTGGCCTCCTAAGGGGGTGTGGGGTTTAGGGGAGACTCGAGGTATCAATGTTCTACTATCTGAAATACACTGGAACTCAGTGTGTCATTTGTTGCTTTCAACAACCGAATCAACTAGAAACTATGATGTGACTGTCTGAATCATTCCCAAGTGAGGCGGGGTATGTAGGATCTAAGATCTGTGTCTAAATATATCCTTGATGAAGAGGGTTAGGCGTCTCTAGTTAGGATACTGAAAGAAGGTAGAGAGGGATCATCCTGAATCTCTATAGAGTTAGTGGTAACTCCCTTTGATCTCGTAGTATAGGGGGCACTTAAAAATAAGGTGTTGCTTTGTCTCTGGATCTTGAAGGTGACACACGGCAAATCCTATCAAATATTGTTATATGGTGATTAACTTGCGCTCAAAGTCGATGAGAACCTACCGAAAGTTGGCCCAAAGGGATCCTTAGTGAGTGCATCCAATGTCTGCGTGTGTATGGGGGACAGATGATGATGACATCTTGTAACTCTAGGAAATGCTCAAGGTAGAAGGACATCTTTGGGCCTAGGCCAGTCTGGGGGGGGGGTTTGGAGTGCAAGTGACCTGAATGTACAATCTATAGATATCCTCTCTAATGGACTAATTTAAGACCTTTTTGGGCGGCACGAGATGGCTTGGTGCAACAAAGGAGAATTTGAAGGGGGGAAGATGCTTTGGGGAGAAGTCGAGAAACATTTGAGAACCAACTTGCGTTTGGCCTAAGGGGTGGGGCCGAAGCGAGGGCCTTTGAGGAACAAAGTGCAAGGTAGGGGTATCGATCTCTCTTGACAACTGAATCTTTGAGAGATCTGACTTTGTGGAGGAAAGAAACCAAGTGAATGATGCCATTGAGGTGGAAGGGATGGGCACCAAAATCTGCCTGAATAATGTGTTGCGGGACTGTATGTTCACATCAAATGTTGTGCCTGAGAAGCAAGGCTTAGACTTTCTCCATCTAGGCCTAGTTTGTTTGTACCAACCCCATATCTAGGAGCCATAGAGTAGCGTGGTATAATAATCACGTCCATGACGTAGAGTTCGGACTAGATGTCCTAAAATGGACTTTGGAAGCACTATCTCTCAATAAGGGCCAGGGAACCATACCCTTTGCTAAGATGAGGTTGGAGGGTCTGCCGCATACCAAAACAAGGTCTCATGAACTGTACTCCCAGGTAGATGTAGGATATGGTGACCTAGATCTCTTCTACTTAGAAGTAAAAATGCATATCTAGAAGAGTTTCTTCGAAGAATTGAAGATCATAAACCTTGGTTTGAATTAGGTTGATCATCAACTACTGAAGGTCATAAAAATTAACCAAGGTGTTGATCTGTCTCTACAAGCCCTTCGGAGTAGATGCCAACAAGACTAAGTCATTTGGAAAAAGGAGCTGGGAGATCAACACTTGATGTAGAACGCAACCACCCCCCTCCTCGATGTGATTGTGGAGGAAAGATTCTAGCTCATCATTGTAAATCTCGAAGAGTGTCAGCGAGAGGGGGCACCCTCTTTTACCGTAATGGTACTCTGGATAAAGTCAGAAAGTCCATGTGCCATCCTGAGGCAACCCAAAATTGACTCATATAGTCTTATGATGGCTACCAAAAGGGTCTCAGATATGCCAATGTCTCGAAGCCTCTGGAATAATGCCTCCCTAGGCACAATATCAAATGCGTTTCGAAAGTATACAAAGCAACAATAGACATTCCAAGATCGGTGACGAGATTTCTCAATAATGGCTTGAAGTGTAAAGATGTGGTCAATCATTTGGTAACCTAGGTAGAAGCTGACTCATCCTCTAGCTTTGAGATGTCGTCTTTATAGCTCCTTGGAAAGCCATTGATGTAAGACTCTGGCATAAAGCTTAAAGAATGTGTGCCCGCGATGGTAGTCATGTAGTTGTTCGACTCACCACTGCTCCTTGATTTTTGGATTGGATGGATAGCGTGTCTAGCACAAGCAGGGTGGAAGCCAAAAAAAATCACGTGGTTGAATAGATAGGTAATAGAGGACTCAAGAGGGTGGATTCCATGCTCTAGGAATTCTGCCTGCAAGCCTTCTTCATCCGTTGCTCTATTGGTGCTCATAGCTTTAGCCTTTGATTGCTCTCTTGATATCCCACTCAGAGAATAAATGACATGAGGAGGGGGGAGAGCAAATATGTGTTGGGGTTTGTCTGGAGATGTTATAAAGGGAGGTGGTATGGAAGAACGTAACTTAAGGGTCAAGGTCAGATGGGGTATCATGGTATCTAGGAAAGAGGGGATGCCAGAATGCTTATGGAGAGTGGTCGAGGGCTGCATGAAGTTCATGTCTTCATTAGGAAAGAAATGCTTGTTTTTTTATGACGAAGAAGTTGATGATAGGTGGTGCGGAGGTGAGGAGAGGATGCGGGGTCATGCATGAGTGTAAAGAGGAGCTGCTTGTGGAAGGATTTGCATTCATCATCGAACCAACAGTTCATGGGGCAGGATCTGGGGGTAGTTTATGGATATATTGACAAGTTGAATGATGTTGAGAATTGAGGCCAACCTTTTTAAGGACCATGGAGAGGGCCTCGTATTTGGTTGTTGTTACAAACAAAGTTCCTATACTTGAGCGGTATGCTATGATACCACTATAGCAAACAAATAGTTCTTGTTTGTACTTACAATGTA
>APFE030936431.1:119027-149142 GCA_000404065.3 Pinus taeda
AGGCATTGAGTGGCCACGAAGGTGAATGGTCATGTCATTTGATCCTATAAGCTTTCATAACTAATAATTGTTAATAATTAATTAACTAATTATTTTATTATTATTTATTTAAATAATATTTTATAAATTATTTTGTTCATAAAATTGCCACCATCTCAGAGATGCTTTGTCCTCAAAGCACAATGAAAACAATTCTCTTGTTGCGTATGACACTTTGGCATGTGTAGTTCATCAATAGTACTATCTTGGAATGAGGGATTTTCCATTTCTCCTTCTTGAGATTATTAGTTTTTTGAAGTAACTTTATAAAATTTTGTTATAATGTAACTTTAAAATTTAATAAACTAACTTTATAAAATGACTTTAATAATATAATTTAATAGAAGTGAATTTTAATTATTTGTAAGGTTATTTATTAATTTTTTTGTCGTCCCCAATAGTCACCGTACATATTCGTATGGTTGTGTTCGTTCTTAAGGGTGACACAACGTATCAAAACCCTCGGTCTGGATGACCATGATGTCTCTTGGACTTTTTGGGGCATTTTTACAAAGTCGAAATTGCACCAACAATAGTTCGACAAACCAGGTTGAGAAGAGTCTTGGTATCCAGATAATGGGCAGCCAACCTAAGTTGAAACAGATTCGTACAATCCATTCTATATCCTACTAACCACTCTTGTATGTCACACACTTAAATACAATCAATATCACCATAGATACATATAGGAATTCGTTGAGCATGCCAAGATTTTTCCATTGTTTTAATTCCATCTTCCAAAATCTTCAATTCAATATCTTGAAGTTGGCACTTACATCTAAGAGGTTTGATGGCCTGTGAAACATGATGAACAACAACTAATTTTGCAAATATAGGATTAGGGACAATTTCAACCAGTTTTGGCGAAGTTTCTTCATTTTGACACATAGCTAAAGTATATTTATTCATAGGTTTGAGGCTTCTTGCTAGAGACCCTACATCTCTATTCTTTGCCGCAACCAAAACTTTCCCTTCTAAAGATGTGTTTGGTACTAAAGCTTCCAAAGATGAATCATGGGATTTTTCAATAACTCTATTAGAGGATTCGAAGGCAAACATGTAATTTTTTGTATTGTCCTTAGATGAATGTTCTTGTTCATGAGCACATGCACAAACCACCAAATGCTCTTGTTCATTCAAAAATTCCTAACACTTCTTGAAAAGCTTACCACACTTAGACTTTTCGTTTGGGAACTTTGAAAGTGGCAACATGTGAGCCAACTGATACAAAAGAATCCCCAGGGATAGCGAGTAGTTTGCTTTTATTCTATTCTTGGAAGAAGAAAGTGGGCTACAACTCTTCTCATTTTTGTCTGGTGAACAACTTTTTGATAGGACAAAAAGATCAAATACTTGCATCAAATCCTCTCCGACATTTTTGTACAACCAATAGGATCTCGAATCTTGTTTGCAATTAGCCTTCCTTTCAAGCTTCACAAGGGCTCGTCCTCCCACAGTGAGGTCTATCCCAATCTGAGGCTCCTATACTCCAACGCTGCCCTTCCTTCAAGTCTGCATACAGTCCTGAGGTTTTTGGCCCCGCTTCCAGCCACCCTGAGGCCTCAGACTTCATGTAGTAGATAGATTAGGGATTCAACCCTTCTAAAAACACATGACATGAGTTTGTTAGGGCTTCAACCCCTCCATGGATAGAACAACCTCTCCAAAGCCCTCGATCAACCCTTCCTTCAATTAGGTCTGCTTAGAAATGCACATAAGTGATTCAACCCTCTTCTACAGTGTTTCTTTTGCTCAGAAGCTCAACTCTCCTCAAGGTCTGCGACTTCCCTTCTTATATTCTATTCACAAATGGGTGATTGCAATGTTGTGCCAAATGAGCTCAATCTTATTTCTTCTCATAATGTTCTTAGTGGAATCAATTTGCCACAAAGGGTCATGATTTTAACCCAAGTCGACCTGAGTCTACATGCTCAAACACCATCAACATAAGAAATAAAATTCTTTTCATTGACATAAGCCCTCTCCATTGTAGCCTTAGGTGCCCCTTTAGCCCATCAAAGGTGCCCCTCATGCAACCAATAGAATAAATAATGATATTACGTTGGGTCTTTTGCCTAAAACTTTGGGTCCAAAGCCCACCATTGGGTACATTGCCCATGAGACCACATTTTCGTGGGTCAACTCCACACAAACCCAATACCCTAGGGGTTGTGGGAGTACCTCCAAAGCTACACTTCTCAACATGAGGGGCCTGTTTCTATCACGTGGGCATCTATGGAGACCCATGGACTCCGACTCCAAAATATCTATGTCAATGTGTTGATTCTTATGCATGAGTTTGTTTTTGTATTATGGTGTGATATCTGTGACAAAATTTATTTTAATGTTTATTGAAGGAATTTCATAAATAACTTATTGGAAAATAAGTAGGCAAAGTAAATCAGATGTTGCAGTGATAGAGTTTTCACATGGTATCAGAGCAAGTAATCAGAGACAGGAAGGGAAAATCAATTATGAGTTGAGACCATGATGCGGAGGTATCCATGTCAGGAGACTCGCACAAATTTTCAGAAAATTGCAAAAGAGAAAGTGATTTCGATTTCTCTATGTTGGCTCTTAGGCTGGAAGAAGTGGCTTGTATGACTAGTTCTGCATCATCAGAGGGATGGTATATAGACAGTGGAGCCTCTTGGCATATGACGGGAATCAGGGAATGCTTCTTAGATTATCGAGAGGAGAAGATGAACTTCAGATCACCATGGGGAACAAGGCAAAGTGTACTCCAGTAGGGAGGGGTACCATAGTTTTTCAAACAGAATCGGGAGAACAGTTCCGTGCCACCAATGTGTTGCATGTACCAGGAGTGGGGATGAACTTACTTTCTGTGTCGCAACTTCAAGGCAAGGGCTATGATGTCTTCTTGATCAAGGAGAAAGTATACGTCAAATACCCAACCTGGAAAAATAAAGTGCAGATCGGGATCAAAAGGAACAAGCTGTATAGATTACAACTAGAATCACCAATGGCACTAATAGGCAGTCATGGATACAAGGACTTGAACGAACAATGGCACATAAGAATGGGACACTTGCACCATGGGGCTCTGAGAATTCTCAGGAGCACTGTAACAGGAGTTCCAGATCTTAGTGCGGAACCAGACGATGTATGCAGAGGATGTGCTCTAGGAAAGTATGCCAAGGCAGCATTTCCTAGAAGTAAAAACAGGGCCAAGAGTGTACTAGGATTGATACACTCAGATATCTGCGGACCTATGTCCACTAAAACTCTCAGTGGTGCTGAGCACTTCCTTACCTTCATTGACGACCACTCAAGGAAAACTTGGATTTATTTTCTGAAAACCAAGGATGAGGTTTTTTGTTGATTCAAAGAGTTCAAGGCTATGGTGGAGAATCTGACTGGGAAGATAATAAAAGTTTTGCGCTCAGATAATGATGGAGAGTATGTCGATAAGGACTTCATTGATTTTTGCACTAAGGAGGGCATCAAAAGAGAGTGGACAACTCCCTACAATCCAGAGCAGAATGGAGTAGTAGAAAAGAAGAACAGGACTATTGTAGACGCAGCTAGGGCCATGATGTATGATTAGGATATGCCAAAATTGCTGTGGGCGGAAGCATGCAACACAACCGTCTATGTTCAAAATAGGACTCCTCATCGGGCATTGGGCAAGATTCCTCCAGAGAAAGTTTTCATAGGGAAGACGCCCTAAGTTAGTCATTTCAGGATATTTGGGAGTTTAGTATATTGCCGCATACTCAAGGAAAAGAGGAAAAAGCTGGATTAAACTACGGAAAAGGGATATCTAGTGGGATATAGCGAGAACGCTAAGGCATACAGAATCTAGCTTCGAAGGAGAAGGAAGGTAGTGGTTCGACGAGATGTGAAGTTCATGGAGGACAGGGCTTTCAAAAAATATCGTGAGATGCCTTCTGAGGAGCAATCAAAAGAGGAGCCGTTGGTTAAACCTCTTCAACCAACGAAAGTAAAGAATTCTTCCTCGAGTCAGCAAGATTCACAGGATGAGGAGGAGCTAACAGAAGCACCTGCTGGGAGAGGAAGAACTAGCAGGGAGCTTCGTCAGATTCTGCGAGATGCAGAGGACTTCATCGGTGCGCCAAGAAACAATAAGAGGGAGCGAAAACAACCAGATGGATATCAAGCATCAGTAGCTTAGGATGGGGAGCTTGCCAGTTTCTAGGCGGTAATGCAACATCAGGTTTGGCTAGATGCGATGGTAGAGGAGTACAACTCCATATTGGTGAATGATGTCTGGGAGGTAGTACCAAGGCCTCAAGACAAATCAATGGTAGGTTCGAGATGGATCTACAAGATCAAATACGCTGTAGACAACAGTGTTGAGAAATATAAGGCCAGGTTTGTGGCTAAGGGGTACGCTCAAAAGGAAGGAATTGACTACGAGGAGACCTTCACACCGGTAGCCAGGTATACATCTATTAGAACTGTGATCTCTTGCAGCACATATGGGGTGGGAGATTCATTAGATGGATGTCAAAACAACGTTTCTAAACGGGGTAATAGAAGAAGAGGTATACAGTGCACATTGAACAACTAGAGGGCTTTGAGACATATGAGAAGAAGTCTCATGTATGTAGGTTAAATGAAGCCTTGTATGGGCTAAAACTGGCACCTAGAGCATGGTATGGTTGAATCGATAGCTACTTGCAGAAGATGGGATTTGTCAAGAGTGACACAGATCCAAATCTCTATTATCTGGTTGTAGAGAACGATGTTGGAATTTCTATTCTGACATGTTAGAAACCCTTCATGCACTTTATTGATTTATTCTTATACTTGCTCTGTTAATTAACAAGTTATTTACCATGTAAATACTGGAACTAAATACAAGTGCATGCTCAACACATTACAGATCATCAATTGAAGGAAACAGAAACAAACACACAAGTGACACCATTGTTTTTGGACTAATGTCCCTGGAAAAACCCAATGCGGAAAAACTGATGCATCTATCTGAGGGTTTGATTTATTAAGTAGTTTCAGAATACAATCTGGGTGCCAAATCCGGCTCACCCAACAAAGAAAATTCTTGGCAGTAATACCTCTCTACTCGGAAGCAGATATTCTAGCTGAAACCTTGGATAAACACTCCGGTAGCTCCACAACTCCAATCTGCCCCATGAAACCCCAACATCAGCCTCTAGGGATTGCGTCAGCCTGTCTCTGGCCAGCGTTAGCCCAGCGTCACTCTGGCTTGGCTTGTGTCAACCTCTGGAGGCACTATGTCAGTCCTTTGGCCCTCGGCGTCACCCATGCTGGCCCTCTGAGGCACTGCGCAACTCCTGACTACCTCTGCGTGAGCCTGGGCTGGCTCTATGTGAACCCTTGGTTGCTTCTACGTCCCTCTCTCCGGCTACTGCGCTGATCCTCCTGATGCTATATCTGCCTTTCTGCTTCTGTATTCACTGCCCCTCAACTGCAACTCTGATCACTCTCTCAACTTTCTCAGCAAACCCAGCCACAAAAAGTCGAAATCGTGATCTCTTGGTGTGTTCTCGAAGTGACCCTCAAGCCTCCTCTTATACTTTTCTTGTTGACAAATCAATGACCGAGATTAAGTCCCTAATAAATGACTAAGATTAGATCTGGCTTGATCCATGACTTTTGGACCATTCTAACACAGTTTTATATTAATTCACATTAATATTTTATTTTCCTTAAGTTTAGACTGAGGGACTCCATTAAAAATATTAATTATTTTAATATCTCCCAAACTGATTAGAGTCTGCCCAAGCCCTTTTTGGGTATTGGAGATCTCATGTTCTTTAGCCTGTCCACCAATTTTCGTGGCTAGAGCACATCCGATGCTACCCCAAATCAACACTCCCTCTTAGCGAGGGTTGTGCTCTAGTGATACTCCTCATTGAGCATCACCCTGATCATCCGACGTTGGTACCTGTGCTGATGCTAGGCCTGCTGCCCAACATCCTCTGCACTGATGCATCCTGTATTGCTACCCATGACCCTGCCACTGCCACTGCTGCATCCGTACTGCAACTCCCTCTGCATCTGTGCTGCTGTCCATGGCCCTGCCACTGTTGCATTTGCACTGCAACCCCTCTCATCATGCTGCCCATAGCACTACCACTGCTAACTGTTGCACTGCAACTCAATTACTAAGAAGTAAATAACTGATCTCCAAACTTTGACATCTTCGTCAGGCTAGAAACACTCCTGATGTTGAAGCTCCCTCTGCAACTGACAAGTGCTCCCTCTCTGACCCCTGCGCCACTGCAACAACTCTGTGCATCTCGCATCGTTGCACACCTCTCTGTGCTATCTTGCACTGGTGCAACACTCTCGTGCTTCGCGCACTGTTGCCTCACGTTGTCTTGGGATCCTGCACTGTAGCTCCCTCTGTCGCTCCATCCGCATTCGTCTATACTGACATCGCCAGTACTGCTACTCATCTTTGGGTCTCCCATAGAAAGGTCTAATCCAAGATGTTGGGTACCTTGAGGATTCTGCCCATCGCCTGTAGTCCGTCTGACTACAACTCAATGTCTCCCCACTTCTGTTCAAGTGGTGTGTGTGCACTCATGGCACAATCATTGTCTGTCTCCACTTCCTTCTTTGCCCTTGCTGGCGCAACCTTGGTCTCGAAGGCCTCTTCCTTGCTCTTCTTCCTTGGACACTGGGTCGCATAATGACCCAACTACCCACGGTGGAAGCATTTGACCTTGGAGAGGTCCTTCTTCTTCCGTTTCTCCTACTTTCCCTCAGATGCTAGGGTAGCATCCACCTCCTTCTCCTTCTTGATTCTGATCCCCTTGCCGCTGCTTCTCGCCTTGCTCAGCCTTCTGATCTCTTCTTGGCAAAGAGTAGCCCACATTTCCTCCCAATCTGGAAGGGTCACCCTGCCCAGTATGCTCTGGAAAAACACCTCCCAGTCTTCTGAGACTGCGTTCAGGGCTATTCTCACCATCAATTCTTGATCTAGCATGGCCCCTATGGGAGTCAGCCGATCTCGGATCTCCTTCAATCGACCGAGGAAGGGGTTGATCTGTTCTCCCTTCTGCATCTGGTATGATCGCAACTGATTTTCTAGTAACATCCTTCTCTGCACAGATGTATGCTGGTACAATTTCTTTAGGGCCTCCCACATCTCATTTGCCGTTTCCTTTTTCGGCAATATGTGGTACTACATGGTCTTTGACCTTGTCAATAATGATGCTCTTGGCGCTCGCCATTATCTCCTTGTACTTGTCGTTATCAGTTGGGTCAATTGGGATAGCTATTGTCCTCAAGGCAAAGTGCTTGACTCGATTCCTGTCTAGAACAGATAGGATTTTGGCCTTCCAGACTACGAAATTTGAGGCTCCGTCCAGTCTATCCTAGTCTCTTACCCCGTTCACTGCCATCTCGCTGCTCCTCTACTTCCCTCCTGGAAGTTCTCGGTGTGACTCCCTCTGAGCCTCGATTTCCCTCCTGGAAACCCTTTTGCCAATGTCGAGATGCCCCCACTCTGATCCTTAGTGCCGCTGCACCACTGATCCAGATTTCTTGGCTAGAAACCCTTTGTAGCAACTCCCTCCTCCTTGGTCTTGCCCTATTAGGCACTGTTCTGACTACAGTACAGCCTACTAAACCCCAACAAACTGAAGATTAGAGCTCCTAGGCTCTGCGCAATCCCGACACCGACAAATCAACCTCCTCAGCCAACTGCATCATCCCTCCTGGCCTCTGCGTGAGCTTGTCTTTGCCTCCCTCAGCCTCTGCGCTACCTCTTCCTGGCTTAATCTTGATGACACAGGCATTGCATCACCCCTTCCTTGTTGCTACTCTGCTAGGAACAACTTGTGTCACTTGGGACTGCTGTTTTCTGCTATTGCTGCTCTGCTCAGCTGATGTCCTCAGTTCTCCTGTGATCTGCAACCACTCTCTGATACCATGTTGGAATTTCTAAGTCTGACACATTAGAAACCCTTCATGCACTTTACTGATTTATTCCTACCTACTTGTTCTGTTAATTAACAAGTTATTTACCATGTAAATACTGGAAATAAATACAAGTGCATGCTCAACACATTACATATCATCCGCTGAAGGAAACAAAAACAAACACACAAGTGACACCTTTGTTTTTGGACTAATGTCCCAGAAAAACCCAATGCAGGAAAATCAATGCAACTATCTAAGGGTTTGATTTATTAAGCAGTTTCATAATACAATCTGGGTGCCAAGTCTGGCTCACCCAACAGAGAAAAATCTCGACAGTAGTACCTCTGTACTCAGAAGCAGATATTCCGGCTGAAACCCAGATAAACACTCTGGCAGCTCCACAGCTCCAATTTGCCCCACGAAACCCAAGCGTCAACCTCTAGGGACTGCGTCAGCTTCTCTTTGGCCCAGCGTTATCCTAGCATCACTCTGGCCTGGCTTGCGTTAGCCTTTGGAGGCTCTGCGTCATTCCTCTGGGCCTCTGTGTCACCCACGCTGGCCCTTTGAGGCACTACGCAACTCCTGGCTAGCTCTGCGTGAGTCTTGGCTGGGTTTGCGTGAACCCTTGGCTGGGTTTGCGTGAGCCCTAGCTCGCTCTGCATGAACCCTTGGCTGCTTCTGCGTCCCTCTCTCTGGCTACTATGTTGATCCTCCAAGTGGTCTGGAGAGCAGCAGGAGGTAGCAAGTACGGAACAGAGAGTCGGGATCAGCACCAGGAGACCAACGCAGACGCAGAGGTAGCAACAGATTGCGTAGTAGAGGGCCTGCGTGGGTGACGCAGAGAGGCCCAGGGCTGACCCAGAGAAGCAGGGGCTGACGCAGAGTGTCTGGGAGCTACGCAGAGGTCAGCCAGGCTGATGCTAGGACTGGGAGAAGTGCTGGGGAATCTTTCTCTCAGTTGGTTAAGCTAGTTTGGCACCTTGTTGTACTGAAGAATTGCTGAATAATAAAAATCCTCCCTTGCTGCATTGGTTTTTCCACATTGGGTTTTTCCAGGGACTATTGTCCAAAATATCTGTGTCAATGTGTTGATTATTGTGCATGAGTTTGTTTTTGTATTATGGTGTGATATCTGCATATTGAAGGAATTTCATAAATAACTTATTGGAAAATAAGTAGGCAAAGTAAATCAGATGTTGCAGTGATAGAATTTTCACACAAAGTGTGACAAGGCAGGAGAAAACTGTAATGTAGCTATCTAAACCTTTGACATTGTCGGATCAAGTGCCTTGCCTACATGGTCATATCCAGTGTTACTGTTACCCTTTATTTGGGGCTGGTGTCCGAATGGGACTTTCATGTATCTCGGTGAGGAAAAGGAGGTTGTGGGACCCAATAGCATCACGAAGTGTACTTGGTGAAGACCAAAACATGCCATTGCAGTTCCAACAACCAATGGGGATGGTGGGGCAAGTCCCCCTAAAATGTCCTCCATCTGAATGAGACCGTCATATGGCCCAAGGTCGATAATAATTGTCCACTTTCGCTCTTTCTGTGCAGTTGTAACTCAATCTCTGGCTTGCTTGATTTCTACTTGTGGGTTTTCGTGAAGTCGGCATCTAGGAAGATCCTCTGTGCAGGTGGGAGAAAAGTCAACATTTTGTTAGCCTGATGGGCGTTTAGCTAGTCCTCTAGTTTTTGAAAACTGAGAAAGAGTGTGGAGTTGGGCCCCATTCAATCACTCAATAGTAAGGTTCTTCAGGTTTAGGGTGTCATGAAGGAAGTCAATGCTTATCTGAAGGGGATCAGTGGGGTCACCGAAGGTGGGAGCCCACACACTCTCAGATTGAGTTTGTGAGATCTATGGAGGTGTTACTCCTTCAACCATAGTGAACGGGGGTGGTTGTTCCCTTTTCCGGACCACCTTAACCCAACAATTAAGTGTTTGTTGTTGTGTTTCTCTTTCCTGTTTAATGAAGGCTTGCTGTGATCTCCTTTCTTCTTGTAGACATTTAAGGTTCGACAATTTTGTTTTGAGTGTGGGGGAATCTGTTGTTGTGTATATTTTCCTGTTTTTTCATTTTAGAGACCACGGTTTGAGGTCTTTTACTTTTGCATGGAGCTGTTTGTTTTATGTTTTGAGGCTTTCCACCCTCCAAAACAAACACTTGATCTAGGCTGCCCAATATGAGAAGTCCTGTTTTAAGGCAATATCGCTGGGGTGTATATTTCCTTTTTGTCATTGTAGTTGTTGCGGAACTGGTTCTGTTCCACTTCTGCTTCCATTCTTGCAGATGGAGTTGAAGGTGGGGTTCTTCCATAAGGCTACCTCACCCACAAACTAATCTATCCCTTGCGCTAAATATACCCTGTCTAGCTGCTTGTACACTCGACCACAACTGCTTCACTCAATGACTATTACACTTGACTGCAACTGCTTCCTTCGTTTCTAGTCTCTAGAGAAAACCCATGGTCTCTAAACTAGAGAAATCCATCAAACAAAGCCTTTGACAACTTTTAGGCTCAATGACAGCTACCTGTGACGACAACTCAACTTCTAGGCTTGATGATGTTCAGTAACGTTTTCATGCACAGGCTTGATGCACTCGAGAGAGAGGCTAATGAGCTGCCAAACCACCTATCCACATCGAGTCCAACGTACGATTGAACCCCTCGAACTCCACACAGTATTTTAGAAGTGGTATGAAGAGTGATTGTGATGCCTAGAATAGTTTTCACTTGTAGGCTTCATGTGCTTGAGAAAGAAGCTTTTGAAAGGAAATCTGCAACTAGGGTTTCATGCTGTTAAAATTGGCAACTAGGGCCAAATTCCATGTGGGTCATCTTATTTATGGCAGCTGATATTTTTCTTGGATTCCTCTCTTTGAGAGGTGTAGGTTGATCTAAAGATCATCCGATTCTGACATGTATTTGTGGAGATATGAATTTATTTATATTATTTGACAATTTGTCAAGGTCAGCCAGCAACCAAATTACCCCCAGCTCAACCTCAATGTGGCATTTAAATAGAGGAGGCCTCAACTCATTTGTTACACACTTCTCTCATGATCTCTCTCCACTTGTTTGGGTTTGGTGGCAAGAGAGGTCAAGAGGGAGTCATAGCTGCAGTCAAGGAGGAAGCCTAGCCACTGTCCAAAAAGGGAGATCTAGGTGCAGTGAAGAAGGCCTAATATGCAGCTGAGGGAGAAGCCCTAGCTGCAGTCCTAAAGGTGCCCTAGCTGCAGGTCAAGAGGAGCCTTAATCCGCACTTAAGGAAGGTTTTAATCTGTTGAAAGAAGAACTCTAATCCACACTTAAAGGAGGCCCTAATCCGCTGTCGAAGAAGCCCTTATACACAGTCAAGGAGGAGCCTTAATATGCACTCAATGAAAGCCCTAATATGCTGCCTGAAGAAGCCCTAATTCTCTGCCTGAAGAAGCCCTAATATGCTGTATAAAGAAGCTCCTATATGCAGCCTAAAGAAGCCCTAATATGCAGTCTAAAGCAGCCCTAATCTGCTGACTAAAGGAGGCCCTAACTGCAGTTAAGAGAGGCCTAATCCACAGCAAGGAGGAGGCCTAATACGCAGGCAAGGATAGACACTAACGCAGCTAAATAAAGCCTGTTAACAGCGTGAAAGTAGAAGAGAATTTCGGGTTGCTGTAGGTGACAACACTGGCATAGAGGCAGGACTGTTCGGGCATCCTTTTGTGACTGTGTGAAGCTGTTCCCTTCTTGTAGGAGAGCCAAGTTAGAGGAGCTAAGGGACAGATTTGTTGAGGTCTCGTTGGAGGGACAAGGACTCAGGAGTAAGTTTTATGCTACCGGGAAGCTACAGGAAGACTTTGGGTTAGGCCGCAGGCCATAACACCACAGTCTAGGATTGTGTATGGGTATTTGAGGGCTTATATACATGCCCATACCAACAACATAACCAAGGAGTTGTCCTAGGCTGTTTTGATGACTGTTGGAGGACAGTTACAATAGTGCTTGGTGCCCTAACCAGTCATCATGATGACAGCTGCAAATCTATTATTGACTGTGTCCTATTTTTTGAAGCAGTGACAACTAGTGCAGCAAGAAGACATTAGAGTTCTGGGAGATGTTTTGGGTCAAGGTTTGATACCATATGAATGATCTTTAGAGGAAGATTCTGTCCTGTTTGACCAACAATGTCTTCTCTGGTTAAGACTTCTCTACTGCTCTCATAATTATCAGTTTTGTATATTTGTACTATCTCTCTCTCTCTGCTGAACTATTGAAGAATATAAGAAGAATTGATCAAGGGTTTCCCCACATTTGGGTTTGTCCCTGGCTGGTGCCACATCTTGTGTCCTCTTATCTTGGCTTGTCTTCTACTGTTTATATTTATGTTCTATTTGCATTTTACTATCATGCTGATGTGATTGCTAATCTGGAAATTGATATTGGGCTAATAAGAAAAAATGAAGTAAATTGCTCTTAAGCATAGAACATACCAAAATTAACACATGCAGAGTCCTACCACAAAGAGGAGCGTCGACAGTGGGGTTGGGGTTAGCGGATGGTCAAGAGTAGGAGCGAGACAACGACTAGAGAACAATGTGGGTTGAAGATGATTGTTAGCCACAATTGTGGTCGCGAATCTGGTCATTTTTTTGTAGAGGAATGTTGATTGTGGTTCAAGTTGCGGATTTGGTTGCAAGGCTATGAGTTCTCCTTCTTCACAACGACTGCTCTCTTGCAATGATTGGGTTGTCAATGGAGTTGAGGAAGGTTGTTTTCGACTCGATAGAGTGTTGATGAGGGCTTGAAGGGGATTGACAGGACTGTGGACAAGGGTTTGATAAAGCATGATTGGAATGTAGACGATGGCTTAATGGGACTTCGAATGACAACTTAGTATATGTGATTTTTATCAAAGACAGATACAATATATGGGACATGTTATTTATGATCAAGGAATCTTAGTTATTCCAGAAAAGATGAAGGCTATTATAAATTGGCCTGCTACAAAAAATATTGCAGATATAGGATCATTTATGGGACTTGCAGGGATATTATTGGAGATTCATTAGAGGATTTTCTAAAATTGGCCAACCTGCAACTTCTTTACAGACGAAAGAAATAAAGTTTGTGTGGTTTGCAAAGTGTGAAGAAGGCTTTCATTAATTGAAGCATCTTCTAACTTTCTGCTTTGATTCTAAAATTTGCAGATCTAGAGAAATATTTCGTATGTACAAATGGTTGTAGGGAAGGATTGGGTGGAGTCCTATGCAGGATAATCATGTGATAAGCTATGAATCTAGACAACTGAGAAAACACGAAGATTGTGTAACCTATGACTGGAACTTGTAGCCATTATTTACATGCATTGAAGATGTGTTGTCACTATTTGATGGGTAGGAAATTTATTTTGATATCGTACTATAGTGGACTATGACACTTGTTTGATCTACCTCACTTAAATGCTAAGCAAGCTAGATAGTTAGCATTTATCAACAAGTATGATTTTGAAATTAGGCATAAAAGGAAAAGAGAACAAGGTAGCAGGTGCACTTCGCTGAAACATGCAAGTTATATACTTAGGAACTATCAGTGCTTCTGAATTTGATTTGAAATCAAGAATAAAAGAAGCTTTGAATGATGATGAGTATTTTCTACAAATGAAGAAAGGGTTACAACAAGAGCCGTTAGAAAAAAAGTATGATGGTTATTTGATGATTGCAAGAAGTGTCTGCACAAGTTTTCTCTCCAAGGATATGCCCAAATATAGTAGGATGACCAAGTAAATGCATGTAAGGTGTGTGCCACACATTCTAGCAGGGGTACCTAAGGGACAACTACTTAGACCAAATGACAACAATGGGACAAGGACCCACTGTCACCTTAGTCAATGTCCCCTGCTCTTTATGAAATTTCACTGATGGGAGGAGTCATGGTGTAAAGGAAATCACTAGGATGATAGGATCAATGGCTAGGTATGGTGTGATTTCCAAGGCCCATTCAAAGGAGAGGCTCAAATAATGGCTCAATTGCTTTGAAGAGAAGTAAATGTCTCTCCAAGGAAGGGTTATGAGAAGCCCTAGACCTAGGAGGAAGGGTTATTCAATCATAAGGGACACTCCTAGACCAAAGACTCCCTAAGGAGGTAAAGTCTTTCTTAGGGTTTTGTAGGATAACAACCATATAAAGGTTTGAGACAACAAGAGAGACCTATAGGGAATCTAAGCAAGGCTTAGTGTTAGGAGATGATCCTCAAGGAGATATCTAGGTCAAGCAAGGATGAGAAAGGTCAATTAATGATTAACTTCCTTTGAGTTTTCAAGAGCATATGACATTTGGAATGCCACTAACCAAAGAAGTTCAAAGATATAATTAGTTTTGGAGCTAGGGCTTGAGATTTCTCTCAAACTAGCCACGAGTATTTGCTTCAAATTTTGAGGGCAGCTAGAAGACACCCCAATGTAGTAGCCTACCAACTCTCTCCTCAAGATGACTTCTCCAATGGAATTCGCACTAGGTGAACTTCTAGGGTTAGGGCATAAATTCAAAAAAGAGAGAGGAAAATGTTTTAGGTTGATTAACTAGGATTTTAGGACCACTGCCTAGTCAATTGGGAGAAATGGAGTCAAGACTTGCTTTGATGAATGAATTTCGCTCTATCAAGGAGACCTATGCAACTTTTGCTAACCTTAGGAGGCACCAACATGCCTACAAGAGGTATTTATACTTTGTTTGGAAATAAATGATGGAGTTTTGAGGGTGCAAGATAGAACAAGCCTCTAGGAACATTCATTCACATTTATTAATGGTAACAAATGCAATACTTCAATAATCCAGTGTTTTCATGAATTTGCATCAAATTAGGGCACAAATAATTTTATGACAAGATATCCCATACATTAGACATGTAACAACATAAAAATATAGCACCAAAACACACTTACAAGGAAATGAGAGTATATCCATCATTCAAATTTGCATTTAGAAGCTCCATGACAAGATAGTGAAAAGCCCAAACATCAAAATACATCAATAACATCCCAATTTCATCCATCAATTGCAGGTTTGAATTCTTTTACAGGAGAAAATCCCAATCCAAAATGATGATCAGTTACAAATGAGGCTCTTCTTGATTTATATGAGCCTTTAGGAGTTCGATTTGGTCTAATTAGCCTAATTTAGCCCCTATTCAATATTTTAATTTGCAAATGACAACCCTATTGGTTACAAGACCACCAAATAGCTCAAAAGTTCAAAATAAGCCTTCCTAATGAGGTCGAAATGATGAACTAATGGTGCAAAGGGTTGTGAGAAGGCCAAGATAAGTTCTCCATGTGCCACGATGAAGAGGAGGGCTCCCAAAATGATGACCAAGGGGGTGGCCCCTTGGTTTGTAAACAAAACATCTGTGGTGCCCCCAAGTGGCTGTGGGGCAAAATCAAGGGTCTCATGGGTCTCCAACTGGATCAAACATGTTGATGCTCCATCAGTAAGGGCTAGAATGATGACACATGCCCTCCCATGTCTCTTCGGATGAGACAACACCCCATCTGGGCTCTGGATCAACTACCAAGTGTCATGTGCAAATGTGTGGCCAACTGGGCAACGTGGTCCAAGTGCATCATCATCTTTGTATGGCTGGGGCACGAACAAGTATTATGTGGTGCTGAAGAAGCCCATGGCGTGGCAATCAATGCTCTGCTGTGGTGGAAGCCCATGGTTCTCAACGCTCACCCTGCAAGTGTCATTATGATCCTTTGGAGAGCTTATAACCCGTATAGGGAGACCAAGTCCAAATGGAGACTTACCTGTAATCCTGTATAAGATCCAATGCGTCTCCTCACCTTCTAATACAACAATTTATTAGTGCAACTAAGTAAATAAGCTCGCAATCCAGGGGCAAAAGTGGACACCTCATAGTGGCATGCCCTTCCAAATGGGCCTTAGAAGGTACAAGTGTTTCCTTGCTCAACAAGAGAGGTTAATAAAGGACCCTATTAGGTGGTTTCAACCTCTAAGGGAGTGACAGGGCCATGGTACATCCATCAATTGTTAGGTGTCATGTGAAATGATGGTGGAATGGAGTGGGGCAATAGGGAAGGCTCGAGGCCACACACCATAGTACAAGGGTAGCTATAATGAGGGAAGCCCACACATGGGTCTATGAATGTAGGAGGGAGTAGTCGTGGTGCATGAGTTACCCCAACCTTTGTTTTTCCACCCTTCTTCATATGCCTTTTATTGATTTTTCTTTCCTTTAACTGTTCGGGGTTCTAAGGTATGAGAGCATGATGTGTATGATAAAGCAATGATTACCACCTTAAGGTTGGGCAGTTCATCGCCTACCAAGGGTTGGGACAATCATGGGTTCCTTAATGATGCAAGGGGCACACACATAGGAGTCCTATGAACCAGGTTGATGGCCATGATGATAGGGGGTAGAGCTCATGCTTGACTTTTGCCCACCTGCTAAATGTTAATGTCCAGCCCATCTTTTGCATTTTATGGTACATTTCCTGTTGCAAGTGGCCAAATTATGCTTTTAACTTTATTTTTAGCTGCACCAACCTTCGAGGCATCGTTCCAAGCCCGACCCAAAGTGTGGACAAGGGGAGGGGAGGCTAACTCCTTATGGACACATTGGGCAAATGTGGGCTTGGATAGGAAAAATGAGAAAAGGGATCATAATGAGAGGAGGGGAGTGATATATATGGTGTCAAGAAGCGGGACCACGAAACCAAAATTAGGGTTTCCCATGTAGTTCCACTCCTAAAGCTAGCAACCAATAGAGGAGATCCAGTGGGACTAGGGTACAAGATTAACCACCAAGTTGGGACAAGGCAACAAGAGTATAGACCAAGGCCATTCTTTTTGCCGAATCCCCCCACTAATCTATGTCCAAATGTGTCTAAGGAAAGCAAGCATAAACACCCAATTACACAATGAAAACGCCATACCTTCGGGAATGGAAGGCCCACCTTCAAACATATCATCATAACAGATGGGCGAGGGCACATGATGGCTAGCTCAGGTGGTGGAGAATGGTGGCACAACGAGCTATTTGGTGGCGGCAAGAGGCTGCCGATTGAAGACAAATGTAGGAGAACAATTCTTCTCTAGGGGTTGCGCATTGGTGGTGGGTAACAAGGTGTAATATTTCTCTTTCAAGTATGAAAAGGAAGCCAATGTAGTATTGTGCTCAAGCTATTACCTTAATATGGGAAAATTATATTATTAAACCATTGAACAGTTAAATCAACCTCAACATGTGTGCACAAAGGTTAATGCTCAAGTATAATTGTAGTTCCCCTCGAATTAGTCACCAATAGATTAAATCACCATGAGCATGTGTGCCAGTGAAAGGTGCACTGTAATAGAGTGTCATACCTTTCGCACTTGTATGAGAAGCAGCATGTACAAGTTTGCAAGAATTAGGGAGCTATCATATCACAAGAAAGATCTAGTAGGATGTGCTTGATTAAACAAAGTATCTTTTTGTTTCATCAATATGAAAAGTAAGGCTCGAGAGTTGAAACTCTACATCCCATGGGAGTTTATCCTCTAATACAACTGCCTTCCAGGAATTGGAATGCCCACAGAATGATTTGACCCAACACTCACAACATTTAGCAATGGAAAAAAGCAGAAGTGCTTGCACACAACCACCCAACAAATATTTAGGATGCAGGTCATTCCATGTGCTTTGCTGTCATATGACAAGAAAGATCTAGCAGGATGTGGCTGATTAAACAAGGGGTCTTTTTATCTTTTCCAAAAGAAAAAGAGAATTTCCATTCGTATTCGCGACAATGAGGCTCAAGAGTTGAAACTCTACAACCCATGGGAGTTTATCCCCTAATACAACTGCTTTCCATGATATGGAATGACCATAGAGTGATTTGACCCAACCCTCACTACATGTAGCAATGGAAAAATGCAGAAGAGGTGCTTGTGCACAACCACCCAACAAATATCTAGGATTCCAGGTCATTTTCGTTGATTCTCTGCCATACTTCTGTGCACTTTTGTTTATTTTATTGCTTATTTTTTGTTACAAGAGATCTGTTTCTGCTGACTAATAATGGATCCTGATATGTGGAATATGTTCCATGTGAGAGGATGTGGATTGTGATAATGCCATATCTTCTCCTGTAAATAGAATCAGTTGGAAAGTCAGAAACTTGAAAAAATTAAGAATTCAAAATGCATTCAAGGCTTTAGGCAATTTTAGGGCATATTGGGTGAAGGATCAACACCTTCCCTAGTCGATCACTTTTTTCTTTGTAACTTCTTAAAAAGAGAGTTGCCTGGACAGCATTTAGCACAGGGAAATATTGCCCTAGAAAAGGAACACTGCCAAATGGAAAGAAAAACATCCATGAAACATTGTGGGCGCTACTATGGACCTACCTATTTTAACTAAAAAACGGCTTATGTTAATGTGATGATCAGGGAAGAGGTAACTTTAGATGATGATTGGAATGCTTCTTGTTTCAATTCATTGCGGTAGTTCTTTTCAGAGTTCAAAACATAGCTTGTTTCAGTTAATAGCTTGTTTTAATTTCTGAACTTCCTTTGGATGGTTAACTTTTGGATATTTGCTTATCTGTTTGCCTTCTGTGCAGGCTTGTCACTTAAATCTCAGGAGCTCACTGCTTTATTCTTAGCAGTGAGGCTATATTGCAGTTTTGTTATGGAGTATGATATCCACACATTACTGGATTTGGCAACATTAATAACCACCTTATGGGTTATCTATATGATACGATACAAACTAAAATCAACCTATATGGAGGATTTGGACAATCTTCCAATATATTATGTGGTAAGCTTTCCTAAGATGCCGTCATCATTTAATTTACTTCTCATTCTCATGAGCAATCATGTTTTGTCTGAGACTAACATACTTCTAAGATGCAAACATATGTTGCGATAATGTTATACTATTTGCTTAGTTGTTGCCCACTTTTTTTCATTTTTAGTTTATCTTTGTGTTAGTAGATTTGTTATAATACCTTTTTAAAGGTTTGAATTCAAAATGGGATGCTCGTATATCTTTGCAATTAAATGAAAACAATTTAATTTGTCATGAACAAAGTTCGTATGCTCAAAATTAAATACTCTAGAAGACTTGGAATATGAAGATCTCCATTGAAGATACAAGAATATATATTAAAATGTATGAATGAGAATGATGTTACAAATGAGAGTGAGGGCCTGCTTATATACCCTAGGCTGGTATCCCTTTATGAACGGTCATGTTATGAATAAAATATAGATATAAATAATGTAAATATAAATAATAATAACACATCATAAATAATAATTAATTAGTTAATTAGGGACATATCTCTTAATTAACTAAATAATCATTATTTATGATGTGTTATTATAATTTATAGCTACATTATTTATATCTATATTTTATTCATAACATGACCGTTCATAAAAGGACACCTGCCTAGGGTATATAAGCAGACCCTCACTCTCATTTGTAACATCGTTCTTGTTCATACATTTTAATATATGTTCTTGTATCTTCAATGGAGATCTTCATATTCCAAGTCTTCTGGAGTATTTAATTTTGAGTATACGAACTTTGCTCGTTACATTGGTATCAGAGTATTCCTCTGAGTATACGAACTTTGTTCGTTACATAATTACACTCTACTGTATTTCTTTCCCTTGAGATGATATATAGAAGTTCGAGTCTTGGCCCCATCAATACCAAGCAGCATGTAGTTTTGAGTTAATGATGATGTCGTAATTAATTAGCTCAGGAGTTAAAGCATTGCCTACGTGACTTAACTAAAACTTAGATGCTGTTAAGCTGCTGATTGCTAGGTTGTGTTATATTGCCTTCCCTTAAACTGATATAAATAAGTTTGAGTCCTTGTTATTCATGGCAACGAGCATTTAGTTTTGAGTTAGTGGTGGTATCGTAATAATTATCCCAGGATTCGGAATCAAAATGTTAGCTTTGTTAGTTAACTAAATCTTAGATGCTGTCAAACTGCTTGTTGCTTGCTTGGTTTAAAATTAGCAGAGAACTATGATATGAGCTTTATGTCTTTTTTGCAGGGAACTTTTCACCAATAATTAGTCACAACTTCAAAGTGAATTTGAGCTGGTTTTGACAGTGTATTTCCTGGATTTACTATCCCTTGCTAGTTCACCTTTTTGCAGTCCCATCCCCTTGCTTACTCTTTTTATTGATATGTCCTACTTTCTCATGTCTGGTTATTCACTTTTTTGCATCTAAGTGTAAAGAATATGATGCTTAACAAAGTTGGATTTGATGCTGATAACTTCTGAAAAACTGTGTATTCTATTCGGATGTTTTGGGTGAACACTTCACCCATCTTCAGGGACAAGGAGCTTGATAGGAGATGTGAAGAGTGCTGGACCTAGTTAAATAGAGAAAGCATGAATATTGCCATTAGATAAGCTTAGATTAAGATTGGAGTGAACATAGCTGTTAAGGAATGAATATAGCTGTTAGGGAAGGGAGAATGATGAGCCCGAATGATTAATATTGACTCAAAATGAATAATTTATTAGATTCCAGAAGATTTAAAATTGGATTCAAAAGAAATTATAATAAATTATTGAATTCAAATTAAAATATTAATTAATAAAAGTTGGAGTTTCCGTTTGAACTTTGAATGTGAAGATACAGTGACTTTTTGGACTTTTATGCATTCATCTTTTCTTATGGAGTGCTTTAACAGATACAAGGCCTGGACTCAATGTTTTCGTTGAGGCAGTTTAGGGTTAGAGTGTTTGTTGCTGAACTGCTATATGTCTTTTGTGATCATTTCTTTTGAGATTTTAGCTATAGACATGCTACACATTTTGATTAATTTGATGTTTTTAATACTTTTTCCTTTTTGTTTTGTTCATTTTTTAAGCTGCAATGCAGTAAGTTTCATTTTAATCCTCTGCTTTAGTGCAGGTCATTCCATGTGCTCTGATTGCTTTGGCAATTCATCCAAGAACATCACATTATATTGTAAACAGGATTCTTTGGGCATTTTGCGTATATCTGGAAGCTGTGTCAGTTCTTCCTCAACTTCGTACAATGCAGAACACGAGGGTTTGAATACAATAACCTTGGTTTGAGGAAACTTTTAATTACATTTATATGATAATCTGATTACTGTTTCAATGTTATCACAGGTAGTTGAACCGTTTACAGCCCATTATGTCTTCGCATTGGGTGTTGTCAGGTTCTTAAGCTGTGCACATTGGATACTACAGGTATGTCATTTGTTTTGTTTACGTTATAAAGCGTGATGGTGTTGTAATGTGTTAATGATAAATAATTATCTCCTTCTTTGACATAGGAAGTTATATGTAGCATGACAAATATTGTAAAATGGACAACATGAGATCTGAAAATAGTGGATCTTGTGAGAGATAAGTGGATCCACCTTTGCTTGTAGCCAGCTGCCACTGTCATATCCCATAGCTTATAGTCAACTGCTATTGCTTGTAGTCAGTTGCTGCCACAATTCTTTCCGGCCACCACACTTGTAGGAAGTCTCTTACCCTTCAATTGTCTAGGCTTGAGGCTTTGATCTGATATTCACAGACATGAGCAGTCAACAGCTGGATTTTGAAGCTGCTGCTGTTAGCAGTGGAGGAGGATTTGAAGCTTGGAGACGTGGGATCACATCCAATTGGTGTTGGTTTGTGGCAATTTGGAGTGGGGTCTGAAGTGAACAAAGTTCCTTCTATAAATTAATTACTCCAAAATACTTGGAATGTCAAGATATCCATTAAGGATATAAATATTATATTAAATATATGAATAAGAATAAGAATGAATGAATTACAATGAGAACGAGGGACTTGCTTATATACCAAGCAAGTGACTCTTCATGAAGAGTCGTGTCCTATTAGACATGCCTCTTCAACCTAATTACTGGCTTAACTAACTATTATTTATGATTATTATATTTTACATTATATTTATATTATTTATATATTTTATTCGTTACAGGTCAAACAGAACTGTTGCTTGATGCCACAGAGCCCATGATGGGTGCTTTTTGGAATCCCCCATTTTGGAATTCCCATGTAGAGTTGTCATAGCTAATGTTTGAGTTGCCACTGGCCTTTGTGTTTTATGCTTGAGGCCTAATTGTACAAGGGAGTCAGTCCATCTGAATGCTTACAAACTCCATGAAAATCGAGACCCTCGTAAACCAACATTAAGCCCGTCCCAATGGACTAGAAGATGCAATCATCTCTGAGGAACAATAGGCCAAGTACTAGTACTTGATGTGCCCTTTTGTCGAATTGGCAAAGCTTCGAATTTGATGCAAGAGAGAGCCCAAATTGAACATTGTCACAAGCAACTTGAACGGGATGTCTAGAAATGGATATGGGAACATTGTCTCACAAGAAGGCTAGGGGTTCACAACCCTTGTTAACTCGAGGTTGGAAGGCTTGTCACAAATTGAAAGGGGTCCTGAGAACTACACTCCCATATTTGTGTAGCTGTTTCCGATCTCAATCTCTTCGCCTTGGAAGAGAAATGTAGGTTTGAGAGGGTTTTCTTTGTCCAATAGAAGACCATAAACTTGGTTTTATCGAGATTAATCATCAGTTGTTGAATTTCAATCCTTCCATATTTGTGTAGATGTTGCCGATCTCAATCTCCTTGTCTTTGAAGAAGAATGTTTCAAGAGGGTCTTCTTTGTCCCATTGAAGGCCATAAACTTGTTTTTACCCATGTTAATCATTAGCTATTGAAGATCAATCCCTTTGGAGATGAGGCTAAGAGGACCATGTCATCTGCAGAAAGTATAATAGATATCAAAACATGGTGAAGGAGGCATCTGTCACTATGCCGGATATGTCATGGAGAAAATTCTCCAACTCATCAATATAGATTCAAAATAATGTTGGGGGTAGTAGGCAACCTTGTTTAACCCCAATAGTACTTTGGATAAATTTTTATGCCTTGTGAGTAGTGCAAAGATGACTAATGTCTGACTCATATAGGCACATAATGGTTGTTAATAGGGTCTTGGATATGCCATTGTCTCCAAGCCTTTGAAATAGGAGTTCCCGAGGAACATGATTAAAAGTCTTCGAGAGGCCTACAAAGCAACAAGAATAGACTTCTGAAGAGCAGTGTTGTGCCTCCTCAATGATAGCTCCGAGGGTGAAAATGTGACCAGTGGTCTGATGAGCAGACCTGAATGCTGCTTGTACTCTAGCTGTAAGGCCTCTCTCCTCAACCTCTCTAGAGAGCTTCATATGGAGGACCATCACATAGAGCTTTGAGAACATGTGGCCTACTATGATTGTTCTGTAGTTGGTGGGATCTGTATAGGGACTCAATTTGTGTATCAGGTGAATGGTGTGATGTGACCATGTTGGTAGGAAACTAGAGTGGACCATGTGGTTGAGGAAATCAACCAAGTAGTTATCCAAAGCATGGAGATTGTGCTTGAAGAAATCTACCTAAAAATCATTCATAATTTGCTGCTTTAATGGTATCCATTGCCCAAAATTCAAATAGCCTCTTTGATATCTTGAATCTTGATATGAGAAAAAGAAACCTGCTTATGAGAACAACAAACAATTATAACTATGGCTTGACAAATTATGCTAAGGTAATGTAGTCAAATGTTGTCAAATTCAGAGGAAGAATAGTGGAAAACCTTATAGACATAGGGGAATCTTACTAAACACAAAGTAGTAATGGTATAAATCCCTAGATGAATGTAGACCTTTATGTAGCCATAGATCATTCACACCACTATGAGAAAAAAAACCCTCTTGTAGTTATATATGCCTTTGTGAAACCCTAATCTAGCCATAAAGAAACAAATGTTAAGCTCTACAAAACCCATGACTTGGATAAATCTGATCTCAAGCAAGACCTAATGCATGATTTTGAGAGTGCATTCAGCCTAACTTAACATTGTATTTTGATAACACTAGATAAATATAATTTTATTAATGTCCAACAAGTGACCATAAATAGGTTGAAATTACTGCTAGGTACATCAAAAACAATACATAGTGGGAGTGAGAGTGTATCTCCTCTAAAAGCATATCTAACATCTAAGGTCAAAGACCTAGAATCTAAACTTTGTCATCACTTAAGAAAAGGAAAGATGGATACAATGTTGGGAATCAAGGAGGAGAAGCCAATTGTCTTCAACCTACAATAGTATGGGGATCCAAAGAGGAAGAACACATCCATCATCAGTTTTGTGAAGGTCATGATCCATGACCAGAGTTTGCTAATGTATCCATGGGTAGAAGCATGCAACACAACTTCGTACTTGTAGAACAAGAGTCCTCACAAGATTTTGGAGGACAAGACCTGAGAGGAAGGATTTATTATTTATAGGGGTGAGACTTTAGATAGGACATCTTAGGATTTTTGGCTATCTAGTTTAGATTCATGTGCCTCTGGAGAAGAGGACAAAGTTGGAGCCCTCACGCGAGAAGGCATAATGGTTGGATACAGAAAAGTGTAAGCATAGATGATCTTTTTACCAACACAATAGAAGATGATTATAATTTATGAGCAAGGACTTCAAGTTCCATGAGAACTTGGCCTCCAAGAAATCTCATGATCTACCTACAGTTGCAGAGCATATCTAGTAGGTGAATCCAAAGGGCGAGCAGAGTTCACAAACTTCTTTTGCAGGGGGTCAATCTTCAGGGGAGGAGGTATAGTAGCCCCCCCCCCCCCAAATTAGACAGGAGGCCCAAATGGTTTGAGCAGACCTTGAAAAATGCTCGAGGTTGCGTGGAGGCTCCCAAAACCACACTCAGGGAGAGCAAGCCTCCACGAAATTTTCGAACATATATGGCTTTGATGACTAACATCATAGACTCAAATCCTTCCATCTTTGAGGAAGTAGCCAACCAACAGGTATGGAGAGATGCCATGGTGGAGGAGCACAACTACATCATGAAAAATGATGTATGGGAGATTGTGCCAAGACCAGTAGGGAAGTCAATGGCGACTTCTAGGTGGTTTTTCAAAATCAAGCATGCAACAAATGGCAATGTGGAGAAGTAAAAGGCTAGATTGGTGACTTGAGGACTCTCTTAGAAAGAGGTAGTAGACTATGAGGAGACCTTTGCTTTTGTTGCTGGATACTCTTTTATCCGAGCAATGATATCTATTACTTTAGAGATGGGGTGGAAGATTCACCAAATGGATGTGAAGACAACATTTTGTAATGGAGTTATTGATGAGGAGGTATATGTAGAATAACCATTGGGGTTTGAGGTACATGACTGAGAGTGGCATGTATGTAGGCTTTCAAAAGCCTTGTATGGACTCAAATAGACACCGAGGGCATGCCACTTTGTGATATACAGTTATTTGTAGAACATGGGCTTCACCAAGAGTGAGGCAGATTCCAACCTATACTTCATACTGGTAGGATTTGAGCCTCTCATCTTGGTGCTCTATGTGGATGATTTGATTCTAATTGGGGCAAAGAAGCTAATTGTTGAGTGTAAGTCAAACTTAGCAACAAATTTGAGATGAAAGATATTGGGTTGATACATTACTTTCTGAGGCTTTAGATTTGGTAGAGATCAAGAGAGATCTTCCTTGGACATGTAAAGTATACAGTGGAGATGGCTACTTCGATGGTTTCCAACTTGAAGAGGTGGATTTTTTAGAGTAAGAGTTGGCAGATCCAAGATGGTACAGGTAATTAGTTGGCTCATTGATGTATTTGGTTGACACTCGACCAAACATTTGTTATGCTTCAAACACCTTGAGTCAGTACATGGTGGAGTTGAGGCAGGTGCATTGGATTGCAACAAAGCATATGTTTAGATACTTGCAGGGTACAATGGAGTATTGCTTGAGGTAGCTTGGTGGAGATGGGGTGAGGTTGTAGGGCTATTCAGACTGGTAGGGAGTGATGTAGATCAGAACAACACCTTTGGGTGTTGTTTCAGTTTGGGGTTCTGTCACCACACAATCTAGCAAGGCCCTAGGAGGGGAATTTATGGGACAACTACTAGACCAAGTGACAACAATGGGACAAAGATCCACTGTCACCTCAATCAATGTCCCTTGCTCTTTACGGACTTTCACTAATGGGAGGATCCCTGGTAGGAAGGAAATCACTTGCAATAGTTATGTCAATGACTAGGTATGAAGTGATTTCAAAGGCCCATTCAAGGAGAGACTCAGTTAATGATTAATGCTTCAAAGAAGCTAAAGGCTCTCCAAGGAAGACCTAGGATGGAAATCAAGACCTAGGGCTCGAGATTTGCAATAACAATAAGCTTGCCTAAGGACCAAGACGCCAAATGTGAGATAGGATCTCTCAAGAAAGATGGTTCATTACCTTAAATAGGTTGTTCGCTCCTAAAGAGACTTGGTAAGAGCCTACGCTAGACCTAGGGTTTTCAAGCTATTCATGGGAGAAATTCCTCCAAGGTATTGTTCTAGGTATGAGAGCCAAAAGGGCCTTTTACTATTTATTATATCGAATACGATTTTCATATGACCTTTAAGAAGGCCACCTTTTCCAAGGGGCACAAGGATTTTTGAAGAATTAACCATGAGAATTCGACCAAAATTTGAGGTCTCAAAGAGGAAACACTAAGGAAGAGTTCTATCCAAGTGAAATCTCAAAATTCCTTCTCCAATGGATTTCGCTGGATGCCCTAGTTAGTTGTTTAGGAAAAGGGGCCAAAATTTTTGGAGAGAAGAAAAGAGAGAGAAAGTAAAGGTTGATCACCAATTTTATTGGACCAGTGCCTAATCCTTGGACTATGGAGTCTAAGATGATTTAAGATTTTCCAAAACTGTCTTCAAGGAGGCTAAAGTATGATGCCCTAGCAACCAATCTTCAACATTCACCTACCCAAGTTTTATGGATTCTCATGGAAGAAAACAAAATCCAATCCACTAGGAAGATTCATCCATTGTCATGTAGTGAGTAACATGCGCAATTGACAACCAAATAACTTTTTACATTTTTATTCAACAAATCAGGGCACAAAAGAATTAACTAGTTGCAACAATTCCACACATTAGACATTATTTTAAGATAAATCTTAAGAAAAATAGCACTTGCAAGATGATAATGAGATATATCCAACCATAAACCAAGATGTAGCTCCTAGAAGAACGAAATTCTAGTTTCCAAAGTTATCGAAATGCATCGATAGAATCTCCACTAGCATCCAAGAAAAAGTGCCAAGTCTTTTACAAGAGAAAGATCCAAGTGATGATGATGAGTTCTCACAAATGAGACTCATCTCTATTTATATGAGTCTCTCCTAATTCGATTTAGCCTAATGAGCCCCAAAAATTATAAAGTAATGTGCTAGATATAATTCTTGGTGATAAGCCCACCAAGTAGCTATCAAAAGTGATGAAGAAACCATCCGTGAGTGAGTCGAAATGATGACATTATGATAAAGAAAGCTCATTGGAGGGCCTCGTTGAGTCCTCTAGGTGCCATGATGAGAAAGATGGCTCCATGAATGATGGACATGGGGATGGCCCCTTAATCTCCATGTAGGTCATCATGTGGTGCTCCAAGGTGGTCTTGGGTCACAATTGCTGGTCTCATGGGTCTCATGACAAAAGACAAGCCTGTAGACTGCTCCAAATGAGGGCTCTATAGATGATGGATGCCCTCCCATGTCTCAAAGGTGAGACAAACCTCCTTTGGGCCTCAGATCAATTACCAAACCATGTGTACACTAGAAAGCCGACTGGGGCACATTTGGTCTAAGCACATTATCTCGTGAATAATGTGGGGCAACGAACAAGCTGTTGAGGGTGCTGAGAGTGTCCATGGCATGAAGTAATGTTCTAACACAGGATGGAGTCCCATGGCTCTCAACGCATCCCCTTAAGTGTCAATATGATCCTTTGGTGGGCTTGGGCCCCAGTTAAGTTGCCCAACCCATGATGAAACCACTTTCCAATTACATATAAGATCCAATGCGTCTTCTCACCATCAGGTACCATAATTCATTACTGCATCTAAGTGAACCAAGCTTGTTAATCAAGGGCTCAAATGAGACTTCATAACGGGCTTCCCTTCCAAATATAGGGCTTTGAGCATGTAATAGAGTTACGTCCTGATCCAAACTTAAATAGGAACGTAACAAATTACATATATAACCACAAATACAGAGATGCAACATAATGACACTTCATTTCATTATTATCAAATACTAAAACATGCTTACAACAAAATGGAAATAGACTAGCTCAGGCAATATCTCTCAGAAGAGATGTGGTGGCTGCATGCCTCTGAACTGTGTTACAATGAGGCTCAAGGGCCTATTTATTATTGAACAAGGGAAAACCCTAAACAAGCAAAACCCTAACCCCAGGAGATGGAACACCAAGAGTTTGTGGGCCCCATTGGGGTTAGTTGGCTAGCCAACTTCCCGGGGTCGTAACTTGGTCATATTATCCCTGTTTGGCGTGTACGAGACCTTGTTGGAAAGATTTCTTTGAGTACTGCATGATTTGCGGCGAGCTTGTAGCCGTAGGCTACGAGCTACGAACCTCAAAAAAATGCCGTTTAGGGGGTCAAAACTGCTCTGGAAGTTTAGGACCTGAAAAAATTGCGAAAAATAGTAAATGCTGCAATAAACAAGGAAATAGATGAAACCGACTAGAGGTCTTGGTGGAATAGGCGGGTGGCCACCAATATCCACCTGGATCACCTCCCTAGGTAGGACTAGCTAATAAATAACCCTATTAGGTGTTCCCAACCCCTAAAGGGAAAGACATGTCCAAAGTACATCATTCAGGTAACAGGGGTTATGTGAATAATGATGAGGTGGATAGGGACACAGGGGTCTCAAGGCTTAATGTCGTGGATTCAAGGGTGGTAATGATGAGGGATGTCCATACATTTTGGTGTATAGATGTAGGAGGGAGCAATTGTGGTACATGAGTTCCCCCGACCTTTGCATTTCCACCCTTTTTCATTTTCCTTTTGTTTTTAATTATTTTTCTTTATTATATTGCTCGAGGCTCCAAGAGATGAGAGCACACTGTGTGTGCTATAAGCAGTGATTACCTCCTTAAGGTGGCACAGTTCATTGGCCAATAGGGGTTGGGACATGCATGGGTTCCTTAATGATGTGGGTGTGTGGGGGGGGGGGGGGGACTGATGCGGCCCTGGGAACCAGGGTGATGACCATAATGAAGGGGTAGAGATCATGTTTGGATTTTTCCCACGTGCTAATATAATGTTCTGACCATCTTTTGCATTTTGTGATATTATTTTCTCTTCTATGTGGCCATGATATGCTTTTATCTTTTTTTTTGTAGCTGCATCAACCAATGTTGCAGTGATCGTTATCGGGATATTATCGGCGAGGGGAAAAATCGTAAAAATCGGGAAAAAATCGATAAAAATCGAGAAAAAATCATAACATACAAAAATATTCTTTTTTTTTTTTCAAAATTTTTAATATCTAAAGCATTTACAACATAAAATAAGTACATTGACACATAAATATGATAAAAGAACTAATATATAAGATGTGTAATATCATTTATAGTGCTACATCACACATAACAATGAATCATGTCTTGAATAGTAAGTCCTGACTCCTGAGTCCCAACTCAGCGTCAAAATATCAACAAAAAATATAATAATGTATCTCATATCATGAGTCATAATGTCATATACAATGAAATGAACCAAATAACTAAATTCTAATACCACTTATTTCCTCTACCCCTCTAGATGTAGATGCCGGTGGAGTTGGCAGTGGACTCTGCTGTGCTCTAGAAGCTGAAGAACTAGGAGCTACAGGAGGTAGACCACGTACTCTACTGGTCACAGGGGTAGCTTGGGTAGGTTGTGTCACCTCCTCCTCATCAAAAAATCGGAGGAGAATTTTTATTTTTTATTTTTGTTATTGTTTTTTTTGTTTTACCAATAATATTTTTTCCTAAAAAATCACAAATTTTTTTTCAGAAAAAAAATTTAACGTAAAAATCAGGCGATAATATCGCCAAACTCCAAAAATCGCAATTTTCCGATTTTATCGCGATAATATTGCGATTTTCGCAACATTGGCATCAACCTCTGGAGCAACATTTCTAGGCCTGACCCAAAGATGTGGTCAAGGGGAGGGTGAGTACCAGGGCCTTATGGACCCAGAGAGGGAAGACGATGAAATAGGGCATGTAATGTGCGGG
>APFE030936434.1:0-51340 GCA_000404065.3 Pinus taeda
CATGAGTTAAATCTATGAAACAAAAGAAAATATAATTATTGTGAATCAAAGACTTGATCTGCGTGCTGGGGTCCTCCACGAGGCAGTTAGTCACCTTAAATCAACAACACATAAAATGTATGAAACAAGAACTTTGCACTAAGTGAAAAAGAGTTCTACTGGATGCTCAAATTACATACGATGGCAGACGCATTACACAAAGATGCCAGTTTTTTTATAGAATTCTTATTAACAATATGAGAAATTTAAGCCTACATGAATTCATTATAATCCTTATCAAAACTAAATCATATCACTTATTTTTCGATTTGCTATTGAAAAAGGAAACCGATAAAATCTCTTAAAACTCAGACTCTGTTCCAGCGTGATGTCTTGCTATTGATTGTCATGGTTGACTGTGTTATAGTGCATATCTCCTTATGAATTAGCTTGAGTAAATAGGAAGAAATCCATGAGATTGTCATTCCTATTTACCTATATACTCCTTTGTTGAGCTAGCGCATTTGAACCCTGTCAACAATGGAAGTAGCTATAGATCTATGGATTAGCTGCAGAATCAGGTCAATTCTGTAGTTGCATGTAAACTTTAATAGAACAATAAGGCATATTGATAAAATATGAAAAGGAGGACATATGAATGTTTACCTTGTCAAAACCTTATTTTACTGTGTTTATTTGGATGATAGTTGTAGGAAAAAGGAGATAAATATGGACAAAAAGGAGTTCAAGATAAAGAAGTTCTTGGACTCTACAGTCAAGAAGTCTTTGTTCAAAATTCTTCTCGGTAGGGCACCATCCATCGATCACTTCCCTTCCTGGTTTGTCATGTCATTGATTCCTTCATGGAAAGTGGCATTCTTGTCATATATTAGGTTCTCTTGTCATCTGGCTACTCCTTTATCATTTGTCCATGCTTCAGAATACTCTTCTCATGGATGCTTTGTTGTACTTTTCTTGTTGGAATGCTTAGATCTAGTAGCCCTTCACGACTTCATCCTGATATTTATTCAACATTAAATGGTGCTCTTGCTAGATGGCTTCTTCATCATGACATCTTCGTAGAGTAGAATCAATTATCTACACCTTTCATATCTCCAAGCCCTTCACAAGTGTCAAGAGTCCTTTGATCTTTTTCTTCCTTTATAAGATTTGTCATGCCTTCTTTCAGGAGATGTCTTCATTGGATATTTCTCAGATAGTGATTCATGGTGTTTTTATCATGCTTGATCTCTTTCTTTATTTTCTTCTTCTTGGATAGATTGGTCAACCACCTTCTACTCCTTGTGGAAGCACTTCTTCATTTCCTGCTTCTTGGACTAGTCATCTTTTCTTCTTGATTCTTAGTCTACAATATTATACTCCTTATGTTTATGAATCTTCTTTTGAAGATTCCATCAGAGGATATTAAATACCCTTACCCTACAAATGTTTCTTTCTTTTTGATGATGGAGGTATTCTAATATTTAATCATGATCAATTTTCTTTCATTGTGGATGAGGTCCTATACTAGGTATGCTCCTTCTACATGAATATCTTGAGCCATATATACTATGCTCCTATATTCTAGAGGATATTTCTAACCATGCATTTTCTTCTATTTATAAATGCTCCTTCTACATGAGTATTTTGAACTCTATGTACATCATGCTTCTAGATTCTAGACGATGTTTCTGGCTATGAAATTCTATTTTATTCCTAATTTCTCCTATACTACTCAAATCTTTGCAAGAAGAATTTAAGTAAATAAGTAGACTTACTCATAGTAAAGATCCTGAGGATATTCCTTCTTTTTCTTCTTTTCTTCTTCTTTCACCTCTTGAGTCATGTGAGCTTCTTCCCTTTTGCTTTTGTTGTTTTTGTCCTTTTTAAGTTTTGGACAATTCCTTTTGTAGTGTCCATATTCTTGGCATCCGTAGCATTGAATTTTGGAAATATCTCTATTGTTTATTCTTCGTGGACCAAATTTGCCAAATTTTCCCTTTTTCTTGGCCATGGTACCAATAGCTTTCTCCTTTGATCCCACATCTTATTTTTATTTGAGCCTTGTTTCCTCTATCTTTAATAGAGACTGCATTTAGTGGGGTGGATTCCTTCTTGGCATATGTTCTTGATGTGAAGTTGCCCCAATCTTCAAGTAGAGCATTGAGTACTACAGTTGTGATCTCTCTGTCAGACATGACTCCCCCTAGCTCTTGAAGTTGATCCCTCATCTCAGAGATCTTCATGAAGTAGGGAGTTATTCCTTCCTTTGATATATTCATCTTGTACAACTCATTTCGAAGAGATATCACTTCTCCATATGTGCTTATTGAGAATAGCTCTACTAGTTTATCATAGATTTCTTTTGATGTTTTAAGTTTGGAGATATAAGTAATGAGAGAGTCTTTGATGGATTCTATTAGAATCCTTTGATCTTTTGTCTAAGCCTTATTGTACTTAGATAAGGGTTGAGTTTGTTACCTAGCAGGAATAGTGATATTCCATTTGATGTGTTCTAGAAGTTCATTCTCTTTGAGAAGTAAATCAGTCCTCTTCTTCCATGTAAGAAAGTTATTTGTACCAACCAACTTGTTGCTTTCCTTGAAAAAAGACATTGAGATTTAGTGGAATTGATTTCTCCTTGAATACTTGATGGTTTTTCTTCCTTAGATCTTGATGTCCTTCAAGTTTCTTTTTCCAAGTGGACTTGCTTGATGACTTGTAAGTTGATGTAGGTCCTTCTTTGATTTTCTCTTCTTGTAGATTCCTTTGATTTTCTCTTCTTGTAGGTGCCTTTATGTAAGGCTCTTATTCTTTGATGAGTGATGTATCATAGGCCTTCTTGGTCTTGAAGTGATTGAGAATTCTTGGATTGTTGCTTCAACTTTTGTAGATGTCCTTCCTTGATGAGTGTTCTTGAGATTCCCTTTCCTTGATGCGTCACCTTAGCTCTGATACAATGTTGAAGAATCAAGGGTAATTAGGTGTAGTGTGATTCTTCTTGACTTGATAACAATTTGTGGAGTCTTTTTACTTTTTATTGTTAGCTTAATCTTCTTATTATTATTAATGCATTTGTTTGTACTTCATCAAACTTCTATGAAAAGCATAAGCACAAGAACACAGGATGTTGGTTCTCTTCCAGGGCCAAAACCTCTTTTCTATTGAGAGGAAAACCCTTCAGAAAATTACTCTTATTGAAGCTACTTATTGATCAATGCCAAACCCTAGAACCTTGAAAAAAATATTCTCCAAGCACAAGTCAAGTCCTTCCTACTTTCTGCACTTTGTTCCCTAGCACTTAGTCTTCCTTCTTCCAACACTTTGTTACCAGGCACTTTGTCCTTCTTTTAATTATTGTTAGACCTTTTTTATGTCAGCTCTATATGAGATGCTTTTCTTCTATACTTAGAGATATCATTCACTTATGTAGACACCTTCCTTATTTCAACCAAACAAGATCCTTCTTGAGATGTAGATGTACACTAAAGTGATTGTAAAATAGCCTAGATTCTCGCACGTGTGACAGATAACCTTGCAACTTAGGGTCCTTTCACCTTTGCTTGAGAGAGCCTTACCTTCACTTGAGTAGGAGGCCTTATAGGCATAACTTTCTAGCCCAACCAATGATGAACATGTGACTATGATATTACTATTGATATAACCATAGACTTTCCTTCCTTTTCTCACATGTGTGACTGTATTTACCCTAGAAAACAACCTCCAACCTTCACTTATGCTTCCCTTTACTTCGTTGCACTAGAGGCTCCTTGTCTTCGTCCTATTTTGGTTTTTTCTTGGATCCTTGACTTCGTTGATTTCAGATATGATTACATTGTCTTTTGAGGGAGTGGAAAACCTCTATATATATAAGTATGCCCCTCCTTTAGGCCGACTTGAAGAATCTAGGCTAACTTGAAGATTCTTCATTATTTTTGCTTCTTGAAGGATGTCGTTGCATGGAGATGACTTGACTTTTCTTGGAGGTGTTTTCTTTGACACTAATACATAAGTGTACCTATAGTAACATGCCCTTAAGGTCTTCAACATAATTCCTTTGACTTTTTGACTCACCTATAACAATTTAACATATGCTAGTCCTATTTCAGTGAGCAAGAAACTCATTGACATATATTATAAAAATAATATTTATTTTCATGAACAAATACAAATATCAAAAGTACATCTATGAAGATTGAACCTAGTTACATTCCCTTTAACATGTCCATGCTTGTTTTGGGCCTAGTGATCCCTTGATCGGTTTTGGTGGGATTGTGGTAAATCTTGAGGGTGGAGGTGGTTTAATCTCTAGGAAGCCATATTTATTTTGGCTTTAGTACCAAATTCATGCTTGGAATATGGCATGGGGGGTGATTGGCTGAAAGAAATATTTGGTTCAACTCAATCTATGGTCAGGTGGTACGTGGAAGTCCCTAAATTGGTTAGCTTTTTCATATGTTAATAATAGATCTTTTCCTATTGTATTTCATGAGTATTTGTATTTGTTATTTTGTGGCTTTGATGGATATTCTATTAGGGTTATTATTCTAGTTATATGTTGGTTATAAGCATGGTCTCATAATAGGTTCTAGTTATGGTTCTTGACATGTTTTGATTAGTTGATGAATAGTTAATGAATGCATGAGCTAACAAATGTTATTAAAAATATTTCTAGAGGGCATTAGGGGATTCTTAGATAAGCATCATACCCCTATGTTAATATGTGCATTCATGACCTATAGATTACATGTTCTCAATATGTTTGACGAAATGTTTGTCGTGTTCTAGGTAGTCTAGGTCAAGTTCTGCCTTCAAATTTATATGTCTAACAATGATGTCATGTCATCACTAATTCTAACAAGTTATAGGAAGTTTTGGGCAGTGGTCTAGAGGTTGGCCTAGAATCTAGGCACAGATCTTAGGACTGCATGCTCCTAACTCAAAAAATTGGGTCGCAATCACATGGATGTAAGTGTGGATGATGGCCCAGGGTAGAGAAGGAGGAGTCCAGCTCAGGGTTTGACCCCCTAAGATGGTTTCTCAGCCTATGAGTGTCATGTTTCCCCTATAGGATGTTGTGAAATGTCAGTTTATCATCAGAAGTCGGCCTTGCTTCCTTAATGTGACATAGGAGGTCGGGACGTGTCATAGTATCCCTAAGCTTAGGTTTACCAAAACAGGTTGTTGAAAGTGGGTAAATATGGGAGGGGTGGTTACACCATGCTATTGGTAGCAAGGAGGGATGGCCATGCAGATACACAATCTTCACCTAGTACTGCCCCATCTGATGATGGTCAAGGTGGTGATCCTTCTAGTAGTACTCCACCTCCTCCACCTTCTACTTTGACTCTTGAGGTAGTTGACCATCCATCGTCTTCTTCTATAAACCAGAACTCCATTAGTACTGTTTTACCAAATATTTTATAACAATTATTTGACTTTTTTTTTTGGTGTACTTAATTTATATGTTGGCATTGATGTGTATATTGTTAGGTCATGTTAGATATGAGCATTTAATGTGCTTGCAGATAGATGTGTATGTTATAGTAATTATTTGACATGAGATGTATATTTGAGGATGTGTGTGGTGATGATGTTAGACAATGTTTGTGTTTTGTTAGACGTGATCGTGATGATGATATCCTATTAGATTATTAGATTTGTGTGCTAGCGAATGATGTTTATATATACTAGATGTGTATATAATTAGATGATGTTAGCGAATTTGAATGTGTATTTTAGATGATGTGTATGTTTGTTAGATGGTTATCATCATGATGTTTATTTTTATGAAATGATTTATTATAGATTATGTATTGGTGAACCGAAATCAAAATTTTATATATGAAATTACATGCAAAACAACTTACTTTAAATAAAAAATGCAAGGATACTTTTATAAATTATAAAGTTTAATATGGTTGAAACTATAACTGTAAAATTACAATAAACAATTTTTTATTGCATAGATAGTTCAAATATATTCATTCTAACTAAATTCTTATTCAAACAACGGTTGCGAGTAGCATAGTCCCCGCCTATAGAAAACATAGAAATAAAAAAAACAAGTGTTTTTAAAAAAAGTATAAAATAACCACTACAAAACAAAATCAATTTTACACACAATTAAATTGTACAAACCTCTAAACAAAACTACCTTTCTAATCATAGCTAAGTGTAGAAATGATAAAACTATGACCTATGCTTATAATATAGGAGTTAGACAATATCTAATTAATCTTTACAAATAATTTTCAACACATATATTGCAACATATAATCATTAAATAAAAATTTCAAAATATTTATAATAAATTAAATATATAATTGGATTGGTCTATAAAACCAACATAATTAAAAAAATTGTTCATAAAACTACTTGATTATAAAATAACATTACAATTAATTTGATTTTCTAAATTAAATAAAAAAATATATCTTATTAATATAATTATGAAGTGAGCATCATTAAAATTATATATTTTATAATTATAGTTATTATATGAAATATAAATTTTAAATTAATATGTATTTTTAAATATAAATTTTTAATTATTTTTTTTTAATATATATGTTTAAATTATAACCTAGGAAAATGCTATTAATAAACTATTATTAATAATATTTATTTAAAAAATATAAAATATTTTCTTAAGTTTAATTTATAAAGTTCAATCTATTATTGAATTTTAAAAAACCTATAGGTCCATAATTTTTTTATTAATTGATTTAGAAAAAAAAAAAAAAGAAAACAAATAAGAAAGAAAAAAAAATAAAACATTTTTAATAAAATTTAATTTACCACTAAAATTATGAGAGTTTCAAGCAATTTAAATTTAATATTTATAGCAACTCTTATCAATTTAAATTTAATTTTAATATGTTACCAATTATATAAAATGCCAACAAAATGAATAAAAGACAATATAATTACCACGGGATATATTAGCCGGGGATATTGTTAGATGTGATCACGATGATGATGCCCTGTTAAATTATTAGATTTGTATGCTAGCTATTGATGTTTATATGTGTTAGAGGTGTATATAATTAGATAATGTTAGTGAATTTAAATGTGTATTTTAGATGCTGTTTATGTTTGTTAGTGAATTTAAATGTGTATTTCTCTCTCAATTGGTTAGCAACCTAACTGTTGGGGCATATCATTGTCATATTTTCTTTTAAATGATTAGGATAAGGAACACTTCTACCATTCAAACATCTGAATTCTTTCATGTCACTGCCCCATTTCCTCCTCTTCCGTTCATACAATGCGACCCACGATTGTGTCGCTTCCGAATTGTAAATAATGAATTTGTTGATGGCTTCAATATATGAATTCATTAATGAAATAAAACCGACATATATAGTATGTATGAAATCAAAATATGCATTATGAATTTCAGTGTGAATAGTTATTGTGTAGAAATTTGACAAACGATAAGTCGCTTACTCTTTATCAAGCATATTTTTCCATTCATTTGGAGAAGCTCCCCTTCTCTTTTGTCTCCCACTCTTCCACCATCCCAAATCACCACACCTGGTGTATTGTCGATATGCTTGATGTCATCACTATAATAATAAAAATACTTGTACAATTTGTACCCCTTTGCCATATACCCATCGCGTTTTTCCCTTTTTTGAACAAAACCTTTCGATTTATTCATATACCTCTTTAAGAAGAACATTCAACAACAAGAAACTATCCAAAGTAGTTCAACCTCATCTATTAGTTGAATTAGAAGATGAATATGTAAGTCCATGAAACTTGTCAGTAGTTCCTTCTAAAACATACAAACAATCTCAGCTATCTCTTGACTCCACCGTGGAATGCTAGCCATGTGAGTCTCCCTTGATGTGATCCAATGTAAAAATGTAGATAATTTAGATATGGCACGTCATAGGTCTTGGGGGAAATCATGGTTCACACACTCACACATGATCAAAGGATAATGACATTGCAAGTAAAAACATAAAAAAATTAATTATATTTTATCCCATGGCATAAAAGTAATAACAAATAATAAAAGCATGTTTTTGACATATCTACTCTTAGAAGGTTCAAATCTATTGAAATATGTAACTAGGTTTGGTATTCATAATGACATATGTAATCATGATTTTATGAATTTTATGTAAAGAGAAGAATACAATTATTATTGTTATTATTGAGGCACGGGTTTCATGCTCAATATATATAGGTTAAACATACATTGAGTGCTCTTAAGGCTTATCATTGAGTCCACATGTCAATTGAGTCATGTCATGTATGGAAGACACTTTTGGGCATGTTAAATATTGTAAATAAAGTTTATTTGAGTCCAAAATTTGAGTCAAACACTACCCAAGGCCTTGTCAAAGAAGAAGCTACAAATTGGCCTATAAGGTGGCAAGTCAGGCATATGAAGGGGTTATTCAACCTGCCAGAAAAACTATATATAAAAGAGCTTGACTTCATTTGGAGGATCATCATTTTAACTCATAATAAGTTTGATTTAAGAAGAAAACAAGACCTAGAAGGAGCAAATAAGAGGAGAATTCAAGGAGGAGAAAAATCAAACCTAGGAAGATTATTTTTGGGCCACTTTCTCTCACATGTGTGGATTGCAACAACGATTTCTAAAGTAAGAAATTGCAAGCCTCAAAAGAAGTCGAAACCTAGCATTAAACATTCACTCTTGCAAGAAAAATTCATAAAAGGAAAATTCTAAGAAATAAAAAGGAGAGAAGCCTCTGAATTTTTCCGTGATCAACACACACATCCGCAGTAGCAGTCTCCGTAGGAAGCTGAAAATTGCAGTCGAAGTTGTAGGCCCTAAATCTTGGTCAAAGGAGAAGTGGAAACTTCTAGAAGGAAACTTTGACTTGCATTGAAAAAATTCTTCGAGGATAAAGTTTGACTTGGTCTTGGATGGATCTTGGTCAAGGTCATAGGTCTTGGAAATTTTCATTTAAAGATCTATAAGAAGAGAAGAGTTCTAGTGGGTTTTTCCTCTCAAAAGGTGAGGTTTTGGCCTTGGATGATAACATATATCTTGTGCCCTCTTGTCTCATTATTCTTTATGATTTTGTAGTTGTTTGATGATAAGGATATAATAATAATAAGTAAAATAAGAACCTAATAAAGTTAAGTTTAAAATACATCACAAGAAGTTATCAAAGTAAGAGAAATCACCTAATATAGCTACCCTAGTTTTTTCAACATGGTATCAAAGCTAAGGTGACAAAACAAGGAAAGACATCTTGAATAAGGACCATCAAAAGAGATATCAAGAAATTTCAAGGAATCAAATAAGACATTAAACCATCAATAAGGGATACATAAGGGTCGAGATACCTAAGGAGCATTAAGGAAGGCTACCCATTTCATCTCAAGGGTCACACCATCTATAAGCAACATCAAGAAGATGGTCTCAAGGATTACTTTCAAGAATAATTCTACCTCCACTCGAAGAAATAAGGACTATACATTGAATAATCTTGAAGTCTCTACATCAAAGAAAAGTAGGTAGAAGTATTTCCATCATCATCATCAAGGAAATCAAAGTGATATTTTCAAAGCATACTTTAAGAAAGACATATCTATAAGAAGAACTATTTTCATCTTCAAGGAATCAAACATCATCATCAAAATCAAGAAGGCATCAAGTTGAATATATCACCATCAAAGGAGAATCTTCACTTGACAAGTAAGTATACTTATATCTATGACTGAATCTACTAACAAAATGACTTCGTTTTACAAGGAGAGAAATAAATTGGTTATGTCATCAAATTTCATTTCATGGAAGAAGAGGACATACTTGATACTCATAGAAAATGAAGTCATTGGACATGTTAAGGGTTCAATCATTGAATCACCAAAATAATAAACTAAATCTCTAGTGAAGTATATGAAGGGGGAGATAAGGGCTCAAAGAATCCTTATAGAATCAATCAAGCATTTTCTCATCCCTTATGTAGCAAAATTGGAGAATTTAAAATACATCTATGAAAAGATGGTAGAGTTATTCTCCGTAAGCACTATAGGAGAAGTGATATCTTTGAGAATAGAACTATATAAGATGAAGGTAACAAACGAAGAAGGGATAGTCTCATACCTTATGAGGGTGTCACAAATAAGAGATTGACTACAAGAGTTGGGGGAAATAATGTCTGACAAAGAAATGGCCATCGTGGTGCTCAATGCACTACCAAATGAATGGGGCAAATCTGTAACAAATATCTATGGAAAGAAGGAATTTTAAAGGAAAACAAGTGTTGTGGGATCATGATGAGTCTCGGTATTGCAACAAGAATGTTGCAACTCCCAAGGCTACTGACTATAATTATACACCCGGGCTTCGTACAAACTTAAGAGGTATCGGTACTATATGAGCAGCATACACTGTGTCCTTCCTTTGATTTCATGATGTAATGGAGTGCATGTATTGAAGTCAAATCCTAAACTAAGTGTAGAAAATGAAATGCTCGAAATGGAAACCTTAACCTATTGCAAGAAAGAAAGTACAAGGAAAGAAACCTATTCTAATTGCTTAAAGATTATGAAATAAATGTAAATCATTACATTTCAAAGAGTTTTGATCCATTAACAGAGTTCATTGGAGGTGGAAATCAAGAAAATCATCATTGTATTCTCCAATTCATAAATTTGCTCATTAGCACAAATCGTTGATTTTTTTGCATGGGTAAAGAGGAAAATCCTAAGTGGTATTTAGTCTTCCCTAATAATTGATTCAGAGCCTAGGGGTCTTGATTCAATCCTAAGGTATAATAACCAAGCTTCTTGAGTGAATTTGGGAAGTATATTCATGTTGGAAGAGTACTATAGGAAACTACAGGATGTTACAGATTTACTACAGGAAGTTATAATTCATCGAATGATCAAACAAATAAAATCCAAATTGAATGGGATTTTTTTTTTATTGACTAGGATTTCTTAGGTCTCCATTCCAATTGGAATCACTCAAAAAGACCTCTGTTAACCCATGCTAAAAAATAGCAGAAAATTACTAGTCTAAAATCTAGAAATTCGAGAACTAGTGAGCTAGTAAATCTACCAAAATCTTAACCTAATCAAGTGAAAATTAAATGGGGTGAATTTTTCTATTAAATATAATTTTTTTTGTGATATAATAAAATTGGAATCAATTTTTTTTTTTTTTTTGTAAAGTTAGGCATTCTTCATTCCAGATGACAAACAAAATTACAACATACTAGAGTTTAGGTGGCGGGTCTGCCCGCAGGAAACCAGACCGCCACCTTTTGGCCTTAAAACCTGATCAAAATTTTAAAATGTTTTGTTCCTTATTCCTGTCATAACCATTGTTTTGCCTATTATTGTCTAAGCTAACAACATGAAAATAACTCGACACCCAGATACAGTTCAGATTCATCATCATATTAAACAAAAGAAGACACAACTCAACTAATCCTCGTACGACAAGTTGACCAGGGCAGGCTTTGAGGCGCTAGCACCAGGCTTCAGAATCCTCTGCTCTATGGCCCATTTGAGTTCCAGCAACAATTTTTCCATTTTATTCAGCAGCAGATGGTTTCTAGCTGCCTGGACTTGGACAACCACAATCTCTTTTAGGAGAGTATTCTTTATGTTAACTGATTCTTCCATCAGTTGGCTTTTGATATGCTCCTCTGCTTGCTTGCGTTCCTCATCCTCCTCTTCATGGATGACCTGGTTCACCTCCATAGCCTGACCAACCACATGTTTCATGATCCAGTAAAATTGGAGTGTTTTATTGAACAGAGTGTTCCTGCCTCTTGAGGTGTCTGGGTCCATGACCACTTCCCAATCCTCGCGGGGGATCTCTTTGTTCGCACTGATTTCCCATAGCTCACGCTCCCACCCATGGATTTGGGAATGGATCTCGGGAGGGATGTCAGTCATGTATGTGTCTATCAAGTGGATGAGCTTTTCAAAGTCGAGCTTCCTGCCCCTTTTGTTTGGATGGCTACTGGTGCCATCTTCCCGGTTCTTTGCAAAATTGACCTTCCTTGGAGCCATCTTGCAACGGACCTGGGGCTTAGGAATTATGGGAGCTTTTTGACCTATAACAATAGAAAACCACAAGTCAGTGAAAATGATTTGGAACACTATCAAAGTCTGATCGCTTGTAGCGGCATTCCCAACATGGTTGAAAGCCTAGGCCCTTATAGCAACATTCCGGGCATGGTGGCTTAAGACCCACCACGCTCTCTCAGAAGCCTAGAGAAACCACCACCAGACGAAATGGTGAAACCTTTTGGGCCTAGCTAGCAGAATAAAATAACGATCATGGTTGGGGCCGTGGTAGAAAACCAGGGAGTAGATAAGACCAAGGGTGCGAGGTCCCTCATGGAGCGCGGCAAGACCCGTCAAAGCCCCCCATGCAGCCGGACTCACAGAAAAGGACCCAGAACTAGCACCATGCAAGTCTTTCCCTTCTTAGGTGGAGGATAAGAGAAACAAACGAGTACCCAAAGGGCCATTTTCATCTCTACAACTGAGATTCTGCGCATTAGGGCAGAACATTTCTGGGCAAGCAAAGATAACGGAGTTACGAGCTAACATAATGTTTGAAGGATGAATACAATAGGAAACATACCACCTTTTCTTGCTGGAGTTGAGGAGGAGGGCTGGTTGCAGAGTCGAGCATGCGCCTTTCTGCTTTTTTTCATCATTCTTACTAAGCTGAATGAGCCTTCCATCTGTTTCCTCGAGCATATGGATGTTATTTACTCGTTGTCCTGTCAATCGGGCTTCCACTTGGCCATTTAATTTTCTGTCTGACATTCCAACCTTCCTATCTTGGGAAGTGGCATGACTTGACCTACCTGCTTTATGTGTCATTACTCCAATATCCTCCTGGATGCTCTTGCTATAACCTTTCTGTACTCCTGGCACCACCTGTCGTCCTTCCTTTGTCAATTATCCCGAATTTCGGAGCTGGCTCGAGATCCTTCCTTGATGATGATTTAGTTCGCACGTCTTCTCCATCGCCTCGACTAGACCTACCTTGCCCCTCATTTGGCCGATTTGTTCATTCCTGTTACTTCCGCCTATTCCCACGGATGTGTTGTCTATTCCCATCTGCTGCAAATTTTCTTCACCTTCGCTGCGTGCCGCCTAATCCTGACCGTTCGTCTCGGTCGTGCCTTTACCATCTTTATCGATGTCAAGCAATTGTTGAAGTCGAGATTTCTCCTTCGGGAGCAGTTGAGGCAGACCTTCGCTGTCAATTTCTTTTCCATGATTCCGACAACCCCAGTTCACAAGCCAATCCACTGGCTTGTTGCTTGAACATCTGGTGTGAGACAGAATGAGGTAATCTATTATGTGTAGGAGTTTCCCAATTTCTCCTACGAGCCAAGATGTTCTCCAACTTTTACTGATTTTTTCCACTGGTTGTTGCTATTGGAGCTTCCTAACCATGTCGATCACCAACTTCGAGTCTCCCTCGATTTGTAGTCGCTTGAAATTGACCCGTAGAGCAATTTACAAGGCCCATTTTAGGGTGTGCAGCTCGGCTTCATTATTTGAGGCTTCCCCACAGTCCATCACGAAAGTTCTCAGGGTGTTGCCCCCAGCGTCTCTGAAGACTCCCCCAATGTCAGCCTCTCCTGGGTTGTGTTTTGCAGTGCCATCAAAATTAAGCTTTATGAATTCCTGTGGGGGGTGTCAGTACTGGTTGCTTTCAGCCACTTCTTTGGTCTGTTCTTTTCGTGAGACACCCCCATTTACCATACTCTAGCTGACCTCAAGTCTTTTCAGGATTTCCTCCTCCGTTAGCGATGCCTGCCAGTCTTCGTCCTTCCAGCTTTCCGTTAGGATTGTTTCACGTATGTTCCTGATGGTTTGTTCCCAGATTGCTGCGGGGGTTCGGGGTTCCGCCTTGAAAATTGCCCCATTCCATGCTTTCCAGATGTTCCAGAGCAGGAACTCGACAGAAAGGAGCCAGGCGCGATTGACCACCAGATTCTGGTAAGGATTTATCGACCAATTTACTATGGTGTTTACGATGTTCTGATGATTTCTCTGATGGCGCTCAAACAATTTGAGGTGACTTTCCCACAGGAAATTGCTGACTGTGTAGCAGTTCATGAAATGTTCCATGGTTTCCTCTTGGGAGTTGCAGAGAGCACAACGGGATGGGCCTTGGCTTCCTTTATTTAGAATCTGGTCCCAGGTAAGTGCTCTACCATGAAGTATAGTCCAAATGAAGAAAGAAACTTTAGGCCAGTGCTTGGTTTTCTAAAGGTTTTTCCATTGTTTGGTTTCCGGCTGTTGATTTTGATTGACTTTGTGGTAGTAGGCTTCTGCTATTGAGAAATTTCCTTGAATTCGTTTACCCCATCTGAGAATGTCAGACCTTGTTTTCCTTGCTACTTTTCGAGATGCCATCTCTATATAATACTCTTGCCATCTGTCGGTTTCTGGTGCCCCTTCCTAATCCTCTTTTTGTCTCCAATTGCGCCAGTATCCTTCCTCGTCTGGCTTCTAAAAATTGCCAACTGTTAATGCCCCAGTCTGGGACAAGAAGGCAAGGATGACATGGAGGTTTCCTTTTTGTATGAGTCTTTCGCGTTGCTACCAAGATTCCTCCCAGAATTTGGCCTTGTCCCCTGCTCGAATTTCCCAAAAACTGTTATCCCTTATCAGGTCTTTGCTGCGCCTTGCCAGGTTCCAGATTACAGATCCTCTGGTCTCCGTTGTACTTCTCAGTCTTTCTTCGATTTCCCCTGCCACATCGTATTTTCTTTCCCATATCACCTTCCACAAGTCAGGGCCACCCTGAATCCACCTCCACCAAACTTTCGCGCCCATGACTTGGTTGAGGATGAAGGGGTCACGAAGCCCTAAACCACCATCTTTGGAGAGCCGGCTAAGCCACTCCCATGAGATTAGGGCCCAGTTTCTAGATTTTCTGGTCCCCTGCCAGAGGAAGTTTTTGAATAGAGTAACTAGCTTTTGGCTTGCTGTCTTAGAGACAGCTTGGCACAAGATCTGGTAGTTATGGATGGCCTGCAAAACTACTTTCAAGAGGGTTATCCGACTTGGGGCATTCAACAAGCGATGGTTTCAGTTCTCCATTTTATTTCAGAATTTTTTATTAAACGTTCCCAGTTGGCTGACCGGAATTGATGCTCATGCAGCAAAATACCCAGGTATTTTGATGGGAAGGTTCCCCTGTTAAAGCCTAGAGTGTGCGCCAGGAATCTTTGGGTAGCCTGCGAGGTATTGAAGAAAAACACTTCCGATTTGTCCTTGTTTATCTCCATTCTAGAGGCTTTGCTACATTGGGATAAAGTTTTGACAACTCTTTGGGCCTCCTTTAGTGCGGCTTGACGATATAGCATCACATCGTCTACGAATTGCTGGTGCGAGACCGGGATATCATCCCCGCAGATTCGGAGGCCTTTTATCTGATCCCTAGAGACTTGAGCCTTTACCAATCTGCCCAGGCCTTCAACTGTTAGGATGAAGAGGAAAGGGGACAGGGGATGTCCCTGCCTTAGCCCGCGGGAGGAAGTGAAGGCTTCAGAGTGGGTTCCGTTTAACAGAATTGACATGACTGGAGTGCCAACCATAGATAGGATCCAATTTATCCATCTTTGGTCAAATCCATTAATGCTATTTCGAGCTTTATTGGCCAGTGATCCAACCCTATTGAGGGTAGGATAGAGGCTTCGTAGAAGATATCCAGCCCGATTATGTGCTTTGAGATGAGGAATCTGTCCAGTCTTGAAGCAATCTGTTTGGACCCACCTCTTCTGTTATTCCAGGTGAATTTCCGTTTATGGTTGGGATATAAACCGCCCTTAGTTTTTTCTCCATGTCTCTGAATCTTTCCATCTCTGGGTCTTCTCTGCTTATTCCACCTCTTTTCTCTTCTCTAGATGTGATTAAGTTAAAGTTGCCTGCCAGGATCCATCTCTGCTCCTGGTGCATATTTCTAATCTTTGTCAGCTGATTGAGAAACAGATCTCTGTCTGCACGGGTATGGGGCCCATAGACAGCCGAGATTACCACCCATTCACTTTGTCCTATGAGTCTGAATCTCCCTATGAGGATTCTTGGCATTCCCATCCACGAGTCGGTTACGACTTCTACTGGATTCCAGAGAATTGATATCCCTCCTGCACTCCCTTTGGCATCTATAGTTACTTGTTCGTATCTCGGTTTTATTTTATTGAGAATTTCCTCCATTTTTTGGCCTGGGATTTTAGTTTCTTGGAGAAGCATAATCTATGGTTTGTTTTTTTTTAGTCTTTCTGCTAGATGTCTCTGTTTTCCTTTACTGTTTAAACCTCTAATATTCCACGATGTCAAAATCATTGGTTAACTTGGGATAGGTTTTGAAATACCATTGATAGCGGGACCACTCTCCCTATGTTGACTAACATTTCACCCATGAGTTGGACGGAATCCTTAAGGTTTTTTCTTCCTCTTTTTTTTACCCCGTTTACCTTGTCCATTCTAATCTGGTCTGCTTTCCCTTTGAGTCTCTTGGTATTCTTCTGGTGAGGCTTTGCCGCTTTCAAGTTTGGTTTTATATTGCTGGAAGGTTTTTGCATACAACCTCTTTTGTTCTTCCAGAATAAACCTCTCATCCAAGTTCTTCCATTCATTTAGCTGTTTTCTCAATACTTCCTCTTCCTGACTTAGGTCTTCCCTATTGGTCTCCTGGTCTGTCTCCATCTGATCAGTTTGTTCGTCTAGTTCCTTATCTTTTTCCGGTGGCTCACTCGGGGCTTTCCTTTTTGTTTGGTTTCTTTCACAGCTCTCACTGCTGTCCGAGCCTTTATCCTCCTAATTTTCCATGGGTTGGTCTTCCTCGTCATCCTCTACTTGCAATATTGCAAAACTATTTGGTTTCGCTGGGGCAGATTGTTTTTCTTTCCTATCTTTCTGGGGGGTTTCCTTGTTGGCTTTCCTTTTGCTTCTCACCTCTTAGAATTCCTCCTGGTCTGGCTCTTTCTTTTTTGCAGGGGCCTTCTACTTTCTTCTTCCTCCCTTGTTATCAGACATTCCTTTGCCAGGTGGCCATGGGTATGGCACCTGCGACACCTAAATGGGATGTGTTCATAATCTATGTTCTACTACCAAACATATTCATGCTATTCAAGCTCTATTGTGTCGGGGATGGGGTTTGCTAAGTTCATGTAAACACAGATCCTAGCGTACGAGGTGTATCTATCTTTCTTTGTATTTTCTGCTATTTTCATGAAGCTTCCTATTGAGTTTCCTATCCCCTCCAAGATGTCCATGTCCCAGAAGTCTATGGGGAGCCCAAATAAGCGAACCCAGACAGGCGCAGCAAGAAAGGTTTCTTTGTTATGGTTGTAGCATTCTTCCCAGAAACGCATGAACATACCAGCATTATAATAGAAATATGGGCCATTTTCAAATACCTTATCTCTATCTTGCAGGTTAAAGAAGATTACCGTGAAGAAGCCTTTTGCTCCCAGCTTGAGCTTGATGTGGCCTTGGGGCTGCCATTTTTGCTGAATCTACTTGGTAAGGTCTCTTTCCGACGGCCAGACTCCTACGAACTTGCAGATACAGGTGTGATCCCTCATATAGCTTCTGTACTTTTCCAGTTTGTTTGCTGGGATCACAAATCTGGGTTTCTCCGTTGTACATGGCAGGCACTTTCCTTTACGACCTGTTTGCCAGGAAGTTCCTAGCACCGGGCCCGTGTTCTTCCGTTCCTCTGTCTCCTGGCTACTCTTTTCGTCTCCTACCACCATATCCCGGTAGGAGGGGATCTCTCCCCTCCTGACATCTTCTATCATACCTTTGTTGCTTTGGCCTTTGTTAGTTCCTGCTGGTCTAGGCTGTTGACGGCCTTCCACCCTTCCTTCACACTGTCGCAAGGTTTTCACGTCCTTGCCGCCATTAGGGTTTGAGTTGCCCAGCTACCAATATTGACTCCTCAAAATTGGAATCAAATTTATTGAAGCTCATTAGCATGCTCTAAAAAATACCAGAAAATTACTTTTATTTGCCACAAAGGAGTTCCATAAATGTAGATTTGGGAATAAGGAAACTAAGCCAAGTAAATAAATGATTGCTATGACCTTCCAAAGTTTTTCCAAGAATTAAATGGTGCTTGTGATCTTGAAAAATAAATTACATCAACCATTTAACCCAATCCTACAACAAAAAATCATTAATACTAAATGCAAAAATAGAAAGAAACAAGAACAAGAGATGCATGTGAATAAGAAGTGAAAAGAAGAAAAGTAAATGATACAAAAGGGATTTGAGGCTCCTGGGATGACCAAGCCTAAGGAAAATTAGAGTCCTATGGAGGAGACCAAGACTTAGAAGCTTAACATGGCACTAATATTCATTATTTTCATCAATGCAATTACATCCCTGCAAGAAATGACAATGGAGCTGCAAAAATACAAGTTCTATCCACAAGAATACTAATAAAAATCCCCGCCACAAGAGTTAAATTTGAATGGGTACTTATAGAAAATGATTAGGAATCATTCCCCATGAAATAAGGAAGCTTTCCCCACCAAAATCCCTTGATTAGTGGATCTAGTTCCCAATACTAGGAATCTCCATTAAATTGCAGGGAACACATTCCTAGATTTTCTCAATCATTGGAGTTCCACAATTTGTGCCATAATTCCAGAATAGCTCATTGATTTATTATTTAATATTGATCCTCCTGTAGTAGAGAGAAAGTCCCTAAATTATCTCCTCCTCCAAATCTTCATAATTTTCCCAATATTCTCACAATATTACACAAAAATAAATAATAATAGGCACAAATATGCAATTATCCATAAACCTTCCTAATGAATGTATGAAAGTTAAAAATGCAATATCTAATGCAAAAAGAGAGGTTTAATGAGCTGAATGATGGTCATATGGGCCTTAATTTATGTTTATGTTAGAGGCATGGAACTTAATTTATGTCTAATTTAGAGGCCCATCACCCCCCTGCTGAAAGTTTTCCTCATCCTATGAGAAACTTAATGACCTCAATGTGCCTCATTCATGGCCCTGGTGACCTCTCTCTTGTGCATTCCTCAGTCCTTTCTCTTAATAATTTTTGTTGTAAGTTCTGCAAGGACATGCACAAAAATGTAGTTGTTATTTTCATGGTTTTTTAATAGTATTTTAAGAAAAAAACACAACTTTCCTCTTTGCAAGTGAACTCTGTTGGCTTGTAGATCAATTTCATTCATATCCTCTCCCTTGAAACCTTCATTCCATTTTCACTCATTTTTCCAAAACTGCTTGTGCATAGAAAAAATCACAGTGTTTCTTCAGACCATTAGTGATCCGGATTTATGCTGGAACACAACAAATTATAGAGATAACATAGAAATAATACTTAAATTCATTGATGTAAAATAATGAAATATGCTTACAAATAGAAATGGAAATAAACTAGCTCAGATGATGGTAGCTTATCTCCAAGAAGAGATGTGGCAGCTACATGCCTCTGAACTACATTACAATGAGGGTCAAGGGCCTTTTTATTATTGAAAAATAATATCAAACCCTAAACAACCAAAACCCTAACCAGAGATGTAACACCAAGATTTTATGGGCCCTGTTTGGGTTAGTTGGAAAACTAAATTCCCGAGGTCGTGAATTGGTCATATTATCTCCGTTTGACGTGCATGATACCCCATTGGAAATATCTCTCCTAAGAATATGACGGAAAAGATGATTTTATTTGAAAATCATTGTGGGTAGGTTGCCAAAAAATGTCGTTTAGGGCCTCAAAACGACTCCAGAAGTTTACGACCCAAAAAACTGCTAAAAATAGTAAATTGTGCTATGATTAAAGAAATTGAAAAACTAAAAGAAACAATTGAGGGGGTCCAACTAGGATAGGTGGGTGGCCACCAACATCCAGCTGGACAAATTAGCCCGTATTCTTTCCATTATATAAGATGGGTTCTTGAATATTTTTTAGTTTGAAAAGATCTTCCACATCCTTTTCCAACCTTCTGCTACCATTTTCCACCATTTGGACACCCTTGAAACCTTCAAAATGCCTTTATATGAGAGCTAGGGAATCTTGTAGTAATTCCTCTAAAAACTATAGGAAACCCTGTAGCGGTTCCTGTAGTACTACAGGAAGCCCTTTTAAATCTACACGAAACCTTGTTTAAACCTATTTTGAGTAGAAATGATAGTTTGAGACTAGGGTAGGCCCTCAACTTGACGTCCATGCCTTTATCCCATTTCTATAACATCTTTTGGGCCTTGGACAAAAGCTAGAAAAATATTAGAGATGTCTTAGAAAGCCTCTTTTCATCACTTCAGTTTGAGTTCTCTTTTGATGGTGAATGCCTTATTTCCTTTTGTTGCCTTCTTCTTCTCTTTTGTGGCCTAGATGATTGCTTATTGGCCTTGGACTTCTCTGTTTTGATTAGGTCTCTCTTAGGCACTTCCATTTTGGGTTTTAACACAATTTGTTCTTTTCTTCCTTCTTGTAGCAGTGTTTTGCCTTCCTGTAGCATTCATTTCTCCTCTTCCAAGGTCTTGTAACTATATGGTAGTGATGGGAAATGATGTAGAGGTCTTAGAGGATGATGCTAAGGCTCAGAGGGAGTAGTGTAGGTTTGTGAAAATGTAGAGGATGCTCTAGTTTTTTTTCAAGAAATTTTTAGGGTGAGACAAAGTTTATGGTTTGTTCTTGAAAAATATTAAATTTTTTTCTTATGAAATGGGATGGATGAATGATGGATAGATAGTGGACATGAAGTCGATGGAGGGCTTCTAGTGCTATGGTGAATTGACCTTTGCAAATTTTTTTCTTTTAACTATTGTCCCCATTCCTTGAAATCAACGCCCTTTATAATTTGGCTTTTTCACATTGCATGAGGGAAGGAGTGAGCTGAAATTAACTAGTTGAAGGCAGCTGAGGCTGCTGACATACCCTTAGCTTATAAAAACCCATCTCTCATGCATTGACAACAAATTTCTAACTATAATATGCCCAAGAGAAGAGCTCAAGAATATTTCATACTTGTACCTACCTGATGGTTGTTGGAGAGGCATGCATGCTGCTGTTGAATTGATAATCGATCGCTGCTTCCCTGGAGGTGCTAAATTTCTTTACTTTCTTCTACATAGGTCTTCATAGCTTGTTGATTCTTTGACTCATAAGGTTTTTGTGTGCAATTTTCTTTCAAGTGTTCAATATTTTGCTGGTGGAGTGGATGGACTGCTTCCTAAGGAGGGTGTTCCCCTTTTTCAATCTTCAGAAATCGCTTCATGTTGCTCAAGGTGGCTAGATCTTTTGATGTGTGAATGAAAAAACAATTAATGCTAAAATCTATTGTAACTGTGTAGGCAGCTTATAAGAGGAATCCTCTTCCTATAGTAGTCATTTAATTCCTCTTCGATACCTCATCGATGCATGTGGGATTGATGTAAATTCATAAGAGGTATAAGGATAGGGTTAAAATCATCAAGAGGTGGTGGAAAATTCGATGACAATTTTTTTATTTTTATTTTTTCATGTAAGGCAAAGTGGAATTTGAAGATGGATTTTGGTTAGATGGAGTGGATGAGTGATGAAAGTTGTTTTAGGGGACCTGTATCAACCTTCGCTAAAGAATACATGACCTTTTGACCCATTTCTCCAATTATATTGCCTCTTATAGCTTCTTTTCGACCATCCTGTAGTACTACATTATCTTCCTGTAGAAATTTAGGGCAACCTCTTGTATCAGACTTGTTTTGTCCATATCTCCCAAATGGTAGAATGGATTGACTTGAACGCTTTTGAACTTGTTTCCATCATCCTTATGCACCTCCCCATAAAACAATCTTGGCCAATGGATGCATGAATCTTGAGAAAAAATAAAAATTGCTAAAGGTTATGGAGGCCGATTTATTGGAAATCGTGCATTGGAATTTGTTGAAATTTCTTGGGAATGTTACCATCATCCATATGCATCTTCTCGTGTAACAAATTTTTAAATGGATGCATGAATATTGAAAAAATTAAAAAATGGTTGTAGGTGATGGAGGCCAATTTCTCGAAAACTGTGCACTGAAATTTTCTGAAATCGCTTGATCATGTTACCATCATCCATATGCATCTCCACCTGAAACATCTTGGCAAATGGATGCATGGTTGTCAAGATATGACAAAAAAAATTTCTACTCCATGTATTTATATTTTCTGTAGTAAAACAAAGCCTTCCTGTAATATTTCGGGACATCAAGGAAAATGAGTGATAGAAGCTTGAGAATGATGAGTGGATGGTTGAAATATATGAGGATAATGGATTGGCATGGCCTTGGTGCTTTTGGAGCATTTTAGGAAAGGAGACAGTCTAAGTTTGACTTCCTTTGACTAGAATTTTGACCATTTTTTTCTTTTCTTTGGTGCCAACTTATTTTTGTTGGTTGCAGATGTTAGAGAGCACCTACATTTATTAGAGAGATACATGCAACGGTAATTTTTTTTTCTTCTATGCCTGCTAGCTACCTCAATGAGGTTTTCAACTAGTGATGGGCCTCTAAATTAGACATAAATTAAGGCCCATGCCTCTAATCTAAAACATAAATTAAGGACTATGACCATCCTTCAACACATTAAACCTCTTTTTTTGCATTAGATAATTTCTTTTTAACTTCAATATATTCATTAGGAAGGTTTATGGATAATTTAATATTTGTGCCTAATATTATTTATTTTTTGTGGAATATTATGAGAATATTGGGTAGATTATGAAAAGTTGGAGGAGGAGGTAATTTAGGGACTTGTTCCCTACTACTGGATGATCAATAATAAATAATAAGTTAATGAGATATTATGGAATTATGGCACAAATTGTAGAACTCCAATGATTGAGAAAATCTACGAATGTGTTCCACTAATCAAGGGAGAAGAGTCACTAATCAAGGGATTTCGGTTCAAAAAACTTCCTCCCTTCATGGGGAATGATTATTAATCATTTTTTCAGTGTTGTGAAAATCGCGATTAAATCGCGATTTAATGAAAAAATCGCGATTTTTTCACCTTGCCGATTAAATCGCGATAAATAAACGAAAAAATCGCCTAAATTTTTTTTGCTGATTTTTACTGAAAAAATCGCGATTTTTTGGTAAAAATCGCGGTTTTTTCTTAAAAAATCGTGGGGGGTCAGGGCAACACGATTTTATAATTTTTTTTTGGTTTTTCAATTGCTTAATGATCAAGTCTAGGCCCTATTATGGATATGCTATTCATTTTCATCCTTTTACTTAAATTTTTAACATTACCATGAAATGACTCTGGATGTTTGAGAGTGGTTCCAGCCTCATTGGATTTCATATGGAGAAAGTAGAATTTTAGATTTCATTTAAAATCTAGCAAACTTATCAGTTTTTCAGGATTTCAGGATTGGGAGATTGTAATGTTTCCAGGTGACACCACCTGCCCAAGCTACCCCTGCCACCAGTAGAGGACGTGGTCTACCTCCTATAGCTCCTCCTTCCAGTTCTTCAGCTTCTAGAGCACATCAGACTCCACTGCCATCTCCACCAGCACGGGCACCAGCATCTACATCTAGAGGGAATGATTCCTAATCATTTTTTATAATCACCAAGTCGAATTTTCCTCTAGGGTTTAGCGCTAGAAATGATATTAAACATCTTATATATTAGTTTTTTTTATCATATTTATGTGTCAATGTATTTATTTTATGTTGTAGATGGTTTAGATATTAAATAAATTGAAAAAAATGAATATTTTTGTACCAAATGATTTTTTTCCCGATTTTTTTCCGATTTTTTCTTGATTTTTCCAATTTTTTCTGATTTGTTCCCCATGCCAATTTAATCTCGATCGTGATTTTCAAAACATTGCATTTTTTATAAGTACCAAGTTGAGTTTGCCTCTAGGGGATGATTGAGAAAATCTAGGAATGTGTCCCCTGCCATTTAATGCAAATTTCTAGTATTGGGGACTAGATCCACTAATCAAGGGATTTTGGTGGAGAAAGATTCCTCCATTCATGGGGAATGATTCCTAATCATTTTTTATAATCACCAAGTCGAATTTTCCTCTAGGGGAAGATTTTCATTGGTGTTATTGTGGAGAGAGCTTGTATTCTCGCAACTCCATTGTATTTTCTTGCAGGGATGTAATTCTATCGGTGAAAATACTGAAGATTGGTGTCATGTTTAGCTTCTAAATCTTGTTATCCTCCATATATCTCTGAGTTTCCTTGGTCTTGGACATCCCAAGAACCTTAGAGCCCTTTTTTATCATTTTCTTTCCCTCTTTTCATTTCTTATTCACATGCATCTCTTGTTTTTATTTCTTTCTATTTCTGCATTTAGAATTAATGATTTCTTGTTGTAGGATTGAGTAAAATGGTTGATGTAATTTATTTTGTGGGATCACAAGAATTATTTCATCCTTTGAAGAGATTTTTAAGTTCATAATAATCATTGAGTTTCTTGGATTAGTCTTCTTATTCCCAAATCTAGATTGTTGGACCTGATTTTTAACAAAGAACAATAAATTTATGCTATTTTTTAGAACATGCTAACTAGCTTCAATCGAATACATTCCACTTGCATTAGATCACAAAAACATTCTAGTTCATAAAAAAAGCTACCCCATTGCATTTGCACTTGATTTGGTTAGGCATTTTTTAGATTTACTAGCTCACTAGTTTTCGAATTTCTAGATTTTCGACAAGTAATCTTTTTTTTTTTGAATTGTTTAACATAGGTCTTTTTGAGTGATTCCACTTGAAAGAGGGACCTAAGACATCCTAGTTAATAACAGAATTTGTCCCATCCACTTTGGATTTGATTTTCTTGGTCATTAAACCCTCGCCAATTTATCATTTCACAAGAAAATGTCTCCAAGCTTTTTGAGCAAATCCATCCATCTCCCAACTTTAGTTTTGAGTTTTGAGTGATCCTAGACATTTTATCACTCCATTCCACCCATCTACCACCTTCGCTATGTCTCCCATCACCTCCAACACCTCACATTTTTCTCTCAGCTGTATCCTATAGGTTTCCTGTAATTTCTATACGATCATCTTGTAGGTTTCGAGTACATATTGTAGGTTTTCATGAAATGACCTGTTTTGAGGCCGAACTGATGGAAAACCTCTAGGAAGTCACCAAAAGACTTCGAAGGGTCTCGTACACCATCCAAACATCTCCTAACCCTCCCATTCAACCTGAAACATCCTCAATTCACTTGCCACATCACCAAAGGAAATTAGTTTGCATACTTCATTTTGCATGAAAAGACAAAAAGACAAAAAAAAATTTATTTCACTCCCTTTACTTGCACATTAGTGATGTTTGATGCCTCTTACTTCCATTCTTAGATAGTATCATTTGGTTCATGATAATTTATCATTATTGCAATGCATAGTTTCTTGGCAGTTAATTAGAAAATGGTGTGATTTAGCATTGGATTTCCGTCTCTTTCCTTTTACTTTCTTTCTTGCAATAGGTTAAGGTTCCATTTTGAACATTTCATTTTTTACAATTAGTTTAGGATTTGAATCTAGTACATGCACTCCATTACATCATGATAGCAAAGGAAAGACACATTGTATGCCACACATATAGTGCCGACACCTCTTAAGTTTGTACGAACTCCAGGTTGATAATTAAACTCGGTAGCCTTGAGAGTTGCATCATTCTTGTTGTAATACCAAGGCTCATCACTTTTTGGAGCTGTTGTCAGGGAGGTGTCAAAGTATGAATTGTTTTCTTCCCTATTTGATTCATTTCTTTTTAATTTTTGCAAAAACAAAAAATATTTTCATTAGGCATATTTAATTTCAAAAGTAGAATATTGAATTGCAATACAATTTTCATTCAATCAAAAAAAAAAAAAAAAAAAATCTCCAACACAAACCCACCCCCCCATTTGATCACATGGTGCAGTCAGAGCCACATCACCATTCACTTTTGCAGGTAGAAGAAAAATATGAAAAAGAATGTAGAAGAAATGGATGGAGATGGTGAGAAAGATCCTATCAGATTTCCCATTCAAGATATTGATGGTAGTGTGCACAAGAAGAACATCCCTCCATATTTTCTTCCAAAATTTCATGGTCTAAGGTCAGAGAATCCGGAAACCTTTCTCTTTGAATTTTAGATTGTTTCCGGCAACATGGAATGATAGAGCTTTTAAATGGTTCATGAGTTTAGGGACTAATTCAATAAGATCATGGAATGATATGCAAACATATTCCTAGAAAAATATAAAGATCATGATCTTAAAGAATAAATATTTTGAATGAATCAAAGAGAAGATTAGAGTCTAGAGGATCTAATAGAGAGGTTTATGTATAATCTTAAGAGGGAAAAACGACATCATTTAGGATCCAACACACTAAAAAACCTCTTACTTAGAACAATTAGGGATGAATGAATTAATCTCCTTAATCTCATAAGTAGAGGTGATGTATATCAATTATCATTTGAAAAAAATTGTAAAACATGCAAACACATATCAAGAGGAAGGGCAAGAGTGGGTAAATCAACATCAAGATTGTTAAGTCAAGCTAAACTTGGAAATTTGTTTGATGATTTTAAGACAGAAATTCTTAACAATCTAACAAAACAAGTAGAAATGTTAAGAATACAAGATGAAGGGAAAGAAAATGTTGATATTTGTGTTGCAGAATCACAGGATGTTAAACATTTTACATCGCTACCAAGGTTGAAGGAAGTTTACCAAGAGGACAATGGAGAAAGTCAATCACCAATGCAGCTATGTTATGTAGCTCCAAGAGGACCATGGCAGCCTATTTAGCCTCATATGTTCCGAGATCCTAATTCACAATTTCAAGCTTATCTTTGAGCCTCAAAATTGCAACTCTTCTCATTCCTTTTCTTTTGTTTCTCCATAAGAAAGATGCATTCTCATCACTAATAACTTGTATATACTATCTTGAGGAGGGAATTTAGTGATTTACATGTTATTATTTTTATATTTTGTTGTTTGAATAAATTTTTGTATATTAGCTACGGAACTTAGCCTATTCTGTAGCTAATCGACTGTTCTGCAACTACCTTCATGCTCTAACAACTTCCAGGTGTCAGAAGGAGAAACTAGCCACATGTGTAGCTTTGAAATCATCATGACATGGACCCTATCCTATTCATTCAACCTAGGCCGACAAAGAAAATGGAATAAGACTATGGTCAATGGATAAGTCAAACACAAAGAGATCGAGGGTAGTAGGACTCTGTTTCGTGGTTAATTAATGTGTTTCACAGTGATGGGATGCGTTATCTGAAGTAACCACCTGTACCTACGGACTCCAACAACCACCTGTACAAACGAATCCAACAACCATCATGTCTTGGATTTATTTCTCCAGCAGCCGAGGAAGAAATTATGCATATCTGTCTTCTACGTGTTTGGCTGTAGCATTATTTTCTCCACAAACAATTATATGATTTTTCTTATAAATACCTGTGAAAAGGACCAAAGAAGGGGATAATAGTGATAGTAATAGTTTTAATGTGAAATTTGAAGTTCTAGACTCTATAATTTTTGGGTGTTTTGTGTCCCCGTTTTGATACGAGAAGGCCACATGTTTTTATGGACCTCTTAAGGAGTTTTCTTGGAGTTGATTGAGCAAGCGTAGCCTAATCAGTTGCAGAAGGCCCCTGCATTAAAGAAGGTTTCATTTCATTTTATTTATTTTTCTTCTTCTTGTTAACTGTAAATTCATCATTTTCTTTCTAAAGTAATGTTTATAATCATTTTTCTTACTAACAGTGTTTATAATGAAATTTCTATCATTTTCTTACTAACAATGTTTATAATTTAGAACAGTTTCCATTAGCTTGATTTCTTTTTAGTTCTTATCAGTAGTTTAGAAGATAGAACTCAATACTGTAATCTCGTTTCTTCAATTAAAAACTAACCTTGTTTTAGGATGAGAGTAGGATTGAAGAATGATAAGGATACACTATTGGATAGTTTACTTCATTCACTGTTTTGCTAGTTTAAATTTTCAATTAAACTGATCATTGTCATTTACTGTCTTTGCCATTTCATTTTTAGTTTAAAATACTCACTCATGGTGTTAATGAATGTTTATGGAAAACCCTTCAAGTTGATAATTCATCCTTAACTAAGTGGTTAAGCATTTCATCTATGCAATAACTTATTTCTACATCTTTGTGTTTGCTTTCTCTTAGATTAATGAAGTACATAATTACTTAAATGTCATCCGAAGTAGACTTTCTCCCAAAATTGAGAGGCAGAGTAACCAATTATTTCATTTAGTTTTATTTCTGTAATTAGTTTGACATCAATTGCAAATTTCACTTTCAATTTTAATTCATGATTTGGAAATAATAGTAAAATAAGAATAGAAACTTTTTTTTCATTTCTTTCTTAGCCTTGTTTCCATATCTTTCTTAGCTCTGTTTTTATTTCTTTCCTAGTTATGTTTTCATTTTTAGATTTTGAGCAGTCTTTAAGAAAGTTAGATTTAGTTTTGATAATTTACATTGTAAATAATTAGGAATTAAAAGACCAGAAACCCCCAAAACAACATAAACATAAAAACAATGAAGTAAGAAGGGTTATCTAGCACAAACAATGCACTACACTTCATCATTTATGATACCCGGATTGATAATTTATGTAGAGAAATTTATGACACTAAATTGACCAAACATTTTGGTGCCATTTTCGGGAAGTGTAACTAGGTAGCCTTATCTCTTACATTAAAAAAAAAATGATATGCATAGAGAAGGAGACTCTAGGGGAAGATTTATATCTAGGGGCAGTAGTTTAATTCCTACAACACCACCTACTTCACCAAGAACAAGGAAAGATACACCTCCATCCCAAACTCATACTCCCAGCCATAGAACTCCTGAAATTCCAGGGGTAGAAATCCAATCAAAAGAATCTCCTACTTCATCTACCAAGCCAGTACTAGACGAGAAAAATTTGAATCTCCAATAGCAGGAATAGCCTTTTTCACCTCCATAGGAGAGCACATTTTAGTTGAAGAATTAGGAATACTTGGTGAGGAAGAAGAAGTAGAACCACTCTCCCATATCCCATTAATAGAATAACTAGAGGAGGAGAATGTAACTTTGCAGGTTGAATCTTATATTGACTCTGAGGAAACTATAATGGCAGAATAAGGAGAAGATGGGGAATTTAGGCTGTTTGGAGGGGGTAGAGGAAGAGGTGGAGGAAATAATGGAGGAGGTAGAGTAAATAATGGACAAGTTAGAGGAAATAATGGAGGAGGCAAAGGAAATAGGGAAATAGATAATTGTTTTGGATTTCCTGTAGTGGATGAGGAAACAAATGCCACAATGAAAATTACATCACCTTTTGTCCTCCCAAACTTCCATAGAATGAATATTTCATTAAATTTGGAATTAAATAGTGGATCTAGAATTTCAAAATAACCAAAAGACTCAATTCTAGTGATGTCTTTGTAATAAAAAAAATTCCAATTTTAATGAAATATGTGTTATAGGTTAAAAAGTGAGGATCTTAAAACATTCTTATTTGAGCATGAAGTCTTGTGCAAAACCTATGACTATCTAGAAGACTTTCAAAAACTCAAATTGTTTCCTTCAACACTAAAAGGAGTTGCTTTGAAGTGGTTCATGGGGTTAGTTACTCACTCCATTAGAACATGGAATGACATGAAAAAAATGTTTTTGGATAGGTATTTGGATTATTGCATGCCTACCAATCACAAAGATGAAGTGTTCAAAATGATGCAAAGAGAGGATGAAAACTTAGAGGACTTGATTGAAAGATTCAACTATAATTTGAAAAGAGAAAAAATGGACAATTTAGATGAAGATACCTTGAAAGCTCTTTTATTAAAAGCCATTAGAGATGAGTGGATATATATACTTAACATGATGGGGAAGGGAGATATCTCTCAACTCCCATTAAATGATATAGGAGAATTATGTATTCATCTCTCAAGAGGGAAATCCAAAACTAGAAAAGGTCCAAGAGATCCTTCTCTTGTTAGAGTAAACAAATCTACAACTGGATCTGTAAGTAGGGAAAAAATTGGTAATATGCTTGATGAATTTAAAACTGACATTCTAGGGAGTCTTAGTGAGTAAATAGACACCCTTAAATTACAAAACAAGCAGAAAATAGAGGTTGATGCTTTAGCCATTTTTTGTCCAAAATGCATAAAAAAAGCATGCTCTAAGAGAATTTCCTTTGGATGCAAAAGTTAAAGAAACTTGTATGATTTACTCAGAAAACCATGAGACCAAGGGTTGTCCTTTAATTCTAGGTCTTAAGGCTATCTTTCAAGAGGAAATAGTCCCAAATTCTACAGAACCTCTTTGTTTTGTTGCTAGAAGACCTTAGTAGGGGCCACAAAATCAGGGATTTAACAATCAAATGTATCTTTAGCCCCACCAAATTGGAATTCTTGGCAGCAACCTTAGCCTCAAACTCAACCTCAATCTCAATCTCAACCTTTTCCTCAACCTCAATCTCAATCTCAAACTTGGCCTCAACCTCAATCTAAATCTGAATCATGGGCACAAGGAGTAAAAAATCCTTCTGGGAGATTTTCTCAATATTATCAATATCTTCCGTCATATCAAAATTATCCTTCCCCACACATTCAACAACACAACCAGTAGCCAAAACTTCAAAATCAGAACCCTTAATTTTCATTACCATTTCCACAACAATCTCCACAATAAAATAAAAATCCTCAACTCTTACTGCCATTTCAATAGAAACCAAATCAGCGACCTGCCCAACCATTTCCAAACCTCAACAATAAAAATCCTCAGAATGCTTACATGGTAGAAGGAAAAAAATTTCCAACTTATATGATCACTCCTCTAGATATTAATGATGTTCAACTGAGATCTGGTAGGATATTAGAATAGGAAAGACCTTATGTAGTTATTCAGGAACAAGACAGTTCTGAGGAAGATTCTCTAAAGGTCAATAAAAGTTTTGAGGGAGCTGTTAGCCTCCTGCTCATAGCAGGTATTCACCTTTCGTGATCGACATATGTACAGGCCAAATATGTCATGCTTTGCTTACAGCAATGTTCCATATTTGAAATTTGCCACTATGGCAAAGAGGGCACAAAATCCTCAGGCACAAAAGTCATTGCATGTATTCTTGAGGACCATGGACCAGACACTAGTGAAGGAAAAGCAGCAGAATACTGCAGAGGGTGATGACTAGATCCAAGGTACATCAGATGAATAAACTGATTCAAATTCTCAATATGTCGTGCTGGTTAACCGTGGAGATTGTTATTTTGCTTTGAAAGTTTGGAATGCTCAGAATGCTGGTGCAGCAGCTGTTCTTGTTTCTGATGATAGAGAAGAGCCATTGATAACTATGGATTCTCCTGAAAAAGATAGTTCGGCAGCTGAATATCTGCAGAATATCACCATTCCTTCTGCCCTTATTGAGAAGGAGTTTGGTGACAAGCTGAAGGGGGCTATCAACAAGGGTGACATGGTTAATATTAACTTAGACTGGAGGGAGTCTGTTCCTCATCCAGATGATCGCGTGGAGTGTGAGTTGTGAACAAATAGCAATGATGAATGTGGGTCAAAGTGTGATACACAACTGGAATTTGTAAAGAATTTTAAAGGAGCTGCCCAAATTCTTGAGAAAAGTGGTTACACACAATTCACTCCTCACTATATCACCTGGTACTGTCCCCAAGCATTTACCATAAGTAAGCAGTGCAAGGCTCAATGCATCAATCATGGAAGATACTGTGCGCCTGTCCAGAACAGGATTTCAGTCGGGGTTATGATGGTAAAGATGTTGTACTTGAAAATCTGAGGCAATTGTGTATCTTCAAAGTTGCAAATGAAAGTAATAGACCCTGGGCATGGTGGGATTATGTCACTGATTTCCATATTAGATGTCCAATGAAGGAGAAAAAGTATACCAAGGAATGTGCAGAAAATGTGATCCAGTCTCTAGGTTTGGATAATAAAAAAGGGTAGAAACATGCATGGGGGATCCAAATGCAGATACAGATGACCCAGTTTTGAAACAAGAGCAAGATGCACAGGTTGGACATGGATCACGAGGTGATGTCACCATATTACCCACTCTCATTATTAACAACAGACAATATAGAGGAAAACTGGACAAAGGGCTTGTCTTGAAGGCAATTTGTGCAGGCTTTCAGGAAACTACTGAGCCAACTATATGCTTGAGTGATGATATGGAAACAAATGAATGTCTGACAAATAATGGTGGTTGCTGGCAAGATAAGAAGTCAAATATAACTGCCTGCAAGGATACTTTTCGGGGAAGGGTTTGTGAGTGTCCCTTGGTAGACGGTGTTCAATTTAAGGGAGATGGTTATTCTAACTGTGAAGGTAAAAAGGCTGAAGAGGGAAAGGTTGGCTGGGCTGCTGTATGGGTTGTATTATTAGGTTTGGCCGCTGCTGCTGCTGGAGTTTATGTAGTTTACAAATACAGACTAAGATCATACATGGACTCTGAGATCAGGGCCATCATGGCACAATACATGCCTCTCGACAGCCAAGGAGAGATTCCTAACCATGTTAATAATGAGGCATTATAAAATTCTAGACAGTCGAGACTCCTGTGTAACGACTCTTCATGTCCGTGGCTATTGTGAGTACATATTAGAAGTTCTTTGCTTGATCTTACAAAAGCTGTGCAAATTATAATGTTCTTACAATTCAAAGACATCCTTTGGGAAGCTCCTCATTCATGAACATTGTACCCACATTCAGACTGTATATTAAGAGTTGGGAAGATGATTAGATATTAGCACTTCAGTTTCAGGTCTTTACGTGGTTGATAAGGTTTCTTGACAGACAGATGACTTGGTTATCTTGTTGTAACTCCAGTTAGTCTTCAGTGTAAAAAAAAAAAATGATATCTGATATTTGATGATGCGCTCTTGCAAGGAAGTCCGTAGATACATGCAAGGGGTTCAGGGGTTCAGTATCCAAATCCAGTATCTTATGTCAAACCTCTGAAGCCAATGCTGATGGAGTGCCCTTAAGACTTCCCTTCCTTCCAGATAAATATGGAAGCACAGACACTATCAAGCATATGAGAGGTTTCCTGGACTGATTTCTTGCAATGGACGAAGGTACTGCGAAAGGTTGAACAAACAGGGTTGCAAAGAACTTAGGGAGCTTGATGATGGATTTTCTTTACTTTTTCGGATGTATGTTTGACCCCCGTCAAATGCGTGTTTCAATATATGGGAGTGGGACGTATGTTAATCGAGGTCGTGGACAGAGTATTGGTCCACTGTATATTGATGATCCTATAGACGACCCTCTACATCCAGTAAATAATGTTGGTCACAATTGCTTTCGCATACATCAATGTGTCAAGGCATTTGCAGATGCTCACTCTACCTTAGAAAAGGAACGGTTGAAGAATTATCTCAAGAAAAGTGTTACAATCATGAATGCAGAAGTGGATGAGGTTACACAGCAAGTTTTTCAAGTATCTCATATGTGGACAGTCCTGAAGAGGAAAAGATCAAGGGCTGTTATATCTTCAAAAAGTGATGAAACAGAGAAAACTAGTAAGAAACAAAGAATGCTGTTTTTAGCTCGTTCAGAGGCTACTCATAGAAGGAGTATGGCAGATATTTTGCGACAGTTTGGTTCTATTCTCAAATAGATCACGCAACATAAATGGTGCTTTAGAAGGCCCTTCGTCCACGGGTTTGAATGGGTCGATCCTGCTGGTGGAAGGCGTTTGTGTTTATAGCAATACCAATGGCAAAGCCAAATACCCCATAAATAAAATTTCTTTTGAGCATTGGTCAATCTATAAGTACCCATGATACTTTCATGTTCACCATTGCTGTCTCACTGGATCTCACCCTTTTGTATTTTGCAATGAGGCTCCTACTGCCGGTTTCACCATTCCCAAATGCATAGTTGTGATGAAAACAATGTCCGAAATTTCAAAAAATTCAGAAATCCCAGTCATCCTTGATTTTAACAGTACTGACAACAGAGATAGTCACCATATAAACGCTGCTACTGGATTAAATGATCCAGCTATTGCCCAAGGAATTTCAGAGCTGGTTTACGACAATAAAGTGGCACGATACTTTTGTTATATTATTGGAACTCGCTAGTAGGAATCTGTTAAACCTAACAAGCAATCTCAGGAGTTGTGCCATCAATTATGGAAGTACCTCGGAGCTTTACTTTTCTCAACAGATGTAATGCGAGACTTGGCCCTGTATCTGGCATCCCGAGACTGGATCGTGAACAGGAAGAGGTTGTTTATGCCTAAAAAGGAGGATGGATTGCCAGGGAAATGGGAGCATCGGAAGGAGACTTATCAGAGCAGCTTTACAAGAGGCAGCTAGAAAACGAGAAGTGCGGTATTCTGATCTTAAGAGTATTGAACGAGGTATCAGGCGCCATTTTCACGATGATATGTTGGAATGTTAATTCCAACTGCAGGTTGCAGGGCAGCGACGGACGTGGGCAACGATGGACGGCAATTCACTGCGCGCAGGAGGCCAGGAGCTAAGGCGGGTCAGCAGTCAACGGCGCAGAAAACCACCACTGCAAACCAAAACCCCCGGTCTCATATCGCACCACCCATCAGAGTGAAGTGGTTTCCGTGCATCAAGCTCCGATGCAATTGGGAGCTGACAGCTGTTCAAGCGCTGATGCTGGCCTGACATCAGCACTGACAATCCATCGGAAGGTATCACTTGGTCAGCTTACCCCATCCGATATGCGTCCGATCAACTGTGAAGTCTGTCCGCCGTTCGATTGTCTGGGTATGTGAGGCCCAAGGTCTATACACTGAACTGTGGAATGGCCTTTGGCCAGGCAGCAATGCTGCTGTCACTTGGAACCAAGGGTAGTCGTGCTCGTATGCCTAGCTCAACAAACAAAACTGCACCTGCCAGTAGTGAATAAATCTAGTGGTTCTTCCGCTGATATGTGGATCAAGGACAAAAGAAATAGAGCAAATTGTAACTTTACTCCAAAATGAAATTTCAAGGCTCCCCCAAAATCATAGTTACAATGAGCAAACAAAAGAGACTCTGAATGTAACAGAAACAAAACCGTTGAAACTGAGGGAAGCTTTCTAGACAAGAGCGGATTCGTCTCTGAATTAAAGTCCGAGGATGAGGTTAAAGTGAAGCCTGATGGTGGGATCGCGACTTCTTCTCGGCTTGATGCCGCTGAAAAGATTCCGGTGCCACCAGCGACAGTGGTGGGTGCTGGCAAGATAAAAGTGCAAATATCACTGCATGCAAGGATACTTTTCGAGGCCGAGTTTGTGAATGTCCCATTGCCAATGGGGTGCAGTTTCAAGGTAAAACGGTTTCCAAGTATTTCAAGTAAATTGCGAAAAGCCTCTAGAGGAGAGTTTCAGAATTAAGCGGCGGAGCAAAGGTTTCGAACCTTGCCGGGGAGCCGATTACGAGAAACCATCAAACCAAAGGAAAATCCAAAATCCATTGAAGCCAAATGACCAAAAGGAAAAGGGTAAATGGATTCCATGGATGCCATGCTAGCGCAGGTACTGGGGTTTCCAGACTAAGTCATGGACTACTGGGAAAAGATTCAAGGCCGGTGACACTTTGGTTTTTAATTACAGTCCATCGGCGCACAACCTGGTGGTAGGGAGCCCTGGAGCGTACAGGAGCTGCACCACGGGAGGGGCTCGTCCTCTCACTTCTGGTAGCGACAAAGTTACTCTAAAGAAGGGCGTGAACTACTTCATCTGTAGTGTTACTGGCCACTGCGCTGCTGGAATGAAGATCGCAGTCACTGCAACTTAGTCCTACTCTGTAGATACACATACCATATAAGTAATGCTGCGCTGTATTCCGCGGTTTTTATATATAGAGAAAGAGGGTCTGCCTGTGAAACCGGTGGGGTCGTAGATTTGGTAAAATCGCTGAACAAGCAGAGGCTCTACAGAGAGATCACTCTCGCCCTTAGAACTACCCTAAGGGATGCCACCGCTGAGTATTCGTTTCTCCGAGTCAAGGGACTAGGGAAGCTTTTGAAGTTCTTGGGCTCAGTCGTGGAATCGGAGAACATGATTGAGCTTTTCCGCGAGACTCAGACGTTTCCAGAATTTCAAGTGGTGCCAGTTTTGTTTCATTATTCAATCGCTTCTTCAAAAAATGGCCGAGTCCCGAAATCAGATGATAAATCTTCTGAAGAGCACAGAAAAATTGCTAGTCTTCCTACAAATAATGAAGTGGCCGTGGCTCTCCAGGTATTGGAAGGGTGCTGTCTCTTGGACAGGGATAGCAGGACTTTGGCACAAACAGCATATGGCCATAAAGGAAATAGTGAGATTGCTGTCTGCTGGTAGCACACTTGTACAGAGTGCTTGCTTGGACGCTTTGATTGCATTATTGCTGGACTCGTTGGAGAATCAGAAGGAGTTTGAACGACATCGTGGAGTTAGAAAAGTGGCAGAATTGGTAAAAAATGGTGACATTAATCAATAATGGCCGGGACTCTGACTCAGAAGAACGGAGATGGCGTTTCAGATACCAGGTCTGGGCTTTGCAAAGATAATACAAAGAGTATGCCCTTTATGTCGAGGGAATGTGCCAGGGATCTCATGGGGTCGAGCAGTAGTCGGGCGGCAGGGGTGATATACAGAGTTGCCCACGGGACCGTGGTATGAACCAGAGGCGCGAAGGTCGCATCCGGCCCTTGATCCGATCTCTCAGCTACGGGACTGTCTTTCCTCGTTTCACCGAGAATGATGAACTTCCAGCTGAATCCCAGAGAAATTCGACAGTAAATGAACTCAGCTGTGATGATTCAACCATCATTGATATCTTACTGTTTCAATGCACCAGCCACCGCCACAATCTAAAAAGGCAAAAATCATTTATGGAACCGCCTAAAGGATTCCTGGGCAGTTATTACCCAGTTATGACCAAAGAGACAGCGCATCACAAGAAATGACCCATACTTAAATTCCATTTTTATACTGCTGCCTCGAGCGCCGCTTAGATAGATATTTTCTTGCATTTATTTCAGCAGAGATTAGGGTAGAAGCGGTGACTCCATCAGATCGATCAGAGATCTGTGTGTAATAGATATTTTGCCTATTTAAACAACGCTGTTCGTTGTTCAAAAGGTGAGAGTTTTTTGATCGACAAGCTGATTTTGAAACACTGCTGTGTACACTCTGAGAGGTTTAATGAACAGAGCTTGCTGGAACTAATGTGTTTGGACTGTCTACATGTGTGTTTGATGGCTGAAGAGCTGACTACAGAATCCTCGTGTTTCCTCATGGACTAATAAGTTTTCCTCTTCTCTTTCTTGCCTCTGTTTTGAGTTTTAATGTGTTTATATCGCCTTTGTGTCATGATCTAAATAACAGAAAAGAAGACTAGCTCAGAATTAGCTTAACAGCACTCTGTGCTCAATTCCTGTTATTTCTCTATGTTTATCTTCTAAACTAGCCTATAATATGAATTCCTCTTAGGCTCATATTTGCACTAGTTTCCTCCGTTTATGAATCTTGTTGTAGGAATTCAAGTAATTTCTCCTATAGGATATTCATTCCCGTTCCCTCTGTTAGCATGAATGAAAATTACTTAGCTGTCTTTCATTCCCTGACCTCCATTCGTCTCATTTCAAGCTTCAATATTGGTCCATGTGTAGCTATCCTGCTCTGTATTCCTCTTCCGTCAAAGAAAACACATCCTTCGGTCCACATCCTTGACTCCATGCCCAATGTTCTAAACCTTTTGCGCTTTGCATGCCTCTCTGCTTAAGACCATTCTCTCCTCACCAAAAAAACAAAACCCTTTGTACTCAATAGCTAGCCTAAGATCATTCCCTAAAACAAAGCTAAATCCCGAAGAGAGAGCCCTCTCTGACTGCAGCTGGGCTAGAAGCTGCAGCCCAAAGATTGGTTAGTGGTTACCCCGGCCGTATTCTCTGGGGAGTCAAAGAGAACAACCTGGGTGTTAACAATACCTTCTTGTTTGAGTTTGCTGTCCTTTGTCGAACCTATGACTATGCAGAAGATGAGAAAAAGTTGAAACTCTTTCCCTCTACCCTCAAGGATGCAACACTGTGCTGGTTCATGGGGTTACCTGGAAACAGTATCACAACTTGGGCTCAGATGCAACAAGCCTTTAACAACAATTACTGGGATTACTGTAGGTCAAAGGAAACGAAGGGGGAAATCTTTTGGATGACCATGGGAAGTGATGAATCTTTAGGAGACTATGAAGAAAGGTTCCAACTCAGTTATAAAAGGGCGAGGTGCACACTTGACCTCGAATCTCTGAAGCTGGTTATGCTCCGAGTAGTCCTTGAAGACCTTCTAGATACCCTCCATTTGCTGGCTGGAGGAGACATCTACCGGCTACCTTATGATGACATAAAGGCTGTGTTTAGAAACCATTCTAGGGCAGCCCGGAAAAGAGGTAGGCTGAGTCAACTTTCAGCTAGTGCCACCTTTTCCAAACATGAGTTTGCAAATCAGATGGAAGACCTTAAAAGTGAGGTGAGATAGACCATTACCATGCAAATGGACACCTTTCGGATCCAATAGAAGAAAGAGGAAGCTGAGAGGGCTTTGGCCATCTTTTGTCCCAGATGTACAAGGAAGAATCCTAGGAACGAGTGTCCATTGCACTCCGTAGAGGTATGTTTCATTTGTGAGGAAGACCACCCTACAAACCAGTGCCGAACCGTACTCGGACTTAAATCTATGTGCCAAGGGGCTGAAGGAGCCATTGAACCACTCTATTTCCTGAACCAAAGGAGGCCACATGGACCCAGACCTTACTAGTAAGGGATGCAAGGGACATCCTAGACTTATTACAACCCCAACCAATCCACTTACATACCTTCTTTGGGTCCCCCTACTCATTCTTCTTGGTCCGCACCCCCTCCTTGGTCATATCCATCTCAATACCATACTCAACCTACTGCCCATTCGTTTCATTCTCATGTTCAGCCACAACCTCAGTGGAATGCACCTCAACAGGGGTGAAGGCCCCAGTATAACTCTCCTCCCACCATTTTGCCTCCACCACTTGCTCAACCACAACCATTACCTCCTGCTCCTCCAAAACAACCCCAGATGCCTGCTCAATCGAACCCGAACTCCAACAACAGACAAGCCCAATAGGTATATACTAGAGAGACAACATGCCTTACCTATGCTGTGGAGATTCAGGAGATCAACCTACGATCTGGGAAGGTCCTCCTAGATAGCCATCCTCCTCCTAAGGAGGATGAGGAAGAGAAACAAGAAAGTGAACCTAAAGCCATTCCACCCTTTCCTGAGAGACTAACTGGAACCACACAACCAAACCCAGAAGAGACTGAACTTCTAGGAAAACTTAAAAAATTATGTGTAAAAATACCACTTATCCAGGCCATAAAAGATGTACCAATCTACAACAAATTGATCAAAGAGAATTGTTTCAAGCACCCAGGTAGGCGCAAGAGATATGCCCCAACTATCAATGTAATAGGACAACTGTCAGGCCTGACGTTGGGACAAGTAATCTGTCCAAAATATCTGGACTTTGGGAGTCATGTAGTCGATGTCCACATCAATGGCACCATAATCCCCCACACCCTGATTTATCTAGGGGCTGCCATTAATGTCATGACCAGGGGCACTATGCTCAAACTCAACCTTCAGAGTTCCCTAAGGAAGACCTCGACAATACTGCAGTTAGCAGACCGCTCCACCGTGACCCCCGAAGGGATTGTAGAAGATGTCATGGTCTCCGTTGATTCTTGGGAGTACCCTACAGACATCTTGGCCCTTCAGCCAAATGCAAAACTCACTAGATACCCCCTCATTTTGGGAAGGCCTTGGTTAGCTACTGCAAATGCTTACATCAGTTGTCGAGCTGGGAGCATGACCATCAAGAATGGGCCTATGTCCAAACAGCTAGTCCTATATCCTCTTGCCCAACCTCTGCTAGAACATGACTTACCTCTTTGGTTAGAGGAGGAAGATGAGGGTGAAGTCTACTCTGCACCATTGTGCACAGTGGAAGCCACCAGGGGAAGTCCTCAGACCGAGGATGACCTTATCGAGAATTTGATTCAAAATCCACCTCCCAGTGTGCTACCATTAGAAGAGTTGGTAGAAGACACCCAAGCCAGTGCTTTAGTAGATCTCTGTGTGGCTGATCCGACCTCTCCCCAAGTTAAGAATGTGGAATTTGTCCCTGAAAGAACTTTGAAGATCAGCTCATCCCTATCCCCCTCTCAGGAGAAGGAGCTATGCAGATTATTGAACCGCCATTTGGATGCTTTTGCTTGGAGCTATAAGGAAATGAAAGGAGTCCACCCTTCAGTCTGTACCCATCACATTTAAATTAAAGAGGATTGTAAACCAGTCAGGTAGCCTTAGAGGAGAATGAATCTAGCCCTTAAGGACATTGTCAAAGAAGAAATGCAAAAGTTGTTGCATACAGGATTCATCTACCCCATCTCTGATAGCGAGTGGGTTTCTCCTCTGGTGCTTGTGCCCAACAAAAATGTGAAGTGGAGAATTTGTGTAGATTATCGAGAACTTAACAAAGCTACCAAGTGGGACCATTTCCCTTTGCTTTTCATAGATCAAGTGCTAGATGGCCTGGCAGGGAAGAAGTTCTTTGGTTTCCTAGATGGGTTTAGCAGGTATAAGACCACTTTCACTTGTCCATAGGGTACCTTTGCCTACCGGGTCCTTCCCTTCGGGTTATGAAATGCTCTTGCCACATTCCAGAGAGCAGTACTGAGCATATTTGCTGAGCCGGTTCATGATTCGGTGGAAATCTATATGGATGACTTTACTCCTTATGGTTCTAACTTCCAAGAAGCATTGACTAATCTGGGAAAAGTTTTAACCAAGTGTATTGAAATGAACCTGTCCCTCAGTCTTGAAAAATGTGAATTCCTGATGACTAAAGGGACTGTGCTAGGTCATACAATTTCTCAGCAAGGATTACAGGTGGATCTCAACAAGATTGCTATCATCCAAAAAGGGTTCCACCTTGTCAAAAGTTAAGAGATGTTCAGAGTTTTCTAGGCTTAGCAGGGTATTATAGAAGATTCATTAAAGATTTCAGTAAGCTAGCCTCTCCATTGTTTGGTCTTTTGGGGAAAGATGTTGAGTTTATATGGACTGACAACTGTCAAGAGGCTCTAGATGCATTGAAAGGTAAGTTGGTAACTGCCCCAATCTTGAGAGGTCCAAACTGGGCCCTACCTTTCCACATTCACATAGATGCCTCGAACAAAGCCATAGGAGCAACCTTAGGACAAGTTGAAGAGAAGCTAGCATATGCCATATATTTTTTCAGTAAAAACCTGTCCAAGGTAGAGTTAAACTATACTGTAACCGAGAAAGAGCTCCTAGCTGTAGTCCATTCCCTAAACAAGTTTAGACACTATATCACTGGTTATCAAACATTCGTACACACTGATCATGATACAATTAGGTACTTGATGAATAAACCTGATGTGAATGCTCGTATCATTAGATGGTTACTTTTATTGCAGCAATTTGATTTGACCATTGTTGATAAGCCAAGTAAGGAAAATGTTGTTGCTGATTTTCTAGTCTAGACTAGATTTGCCTGCAGGTGAAGAAGGGATGGTGGATAATCAAATGCCAGATGAACACTTGTTTGCTATTTCAGTACTCTCTCCATGGTTTGCTGATATAACAAATTACTTGGTTTCAGTACAGTTCCTGCCATACCTATCCTCAAAAGAGAAGAGCAAGATCACGAGGAAAAGCACCCCATTCACTTGGATTGGGGGCAACCTATTTAAACTTGGCCCAGATCAGATTTTGAGGCATTGTGTGAGGGAGGAAGAAGTTTTTGACATCCTCCTAACCTGTCATGATGGGTCTTGTGCAGGCCACTTTGCAGCAAAAAGAACCGCCTTCAAAATTCTACAGGCAAGCTACTATTGGCCCTCTCTTCATCAAGATGTCAGGAGATACATTAGCCAATGTGACCAATATCAAAGGATGGGGAAACCGACTCCAAGGGATGAAATTCCCCTCCAACCTCAAGTGACTTTCGAGCCATTTGAGAAGTGGGGCATGGACTTTGTGGGTCCTATCAACCCTCCTTCAAAACAAAACTCTTACATAATTGTGTGCATGGACTACCTGACAAAGTGGGCAGAAACAAAGGCAATCAAGGCAACAACAGAAGAAAAAGTGGCTGAGTTTTTGAGGGAAAATATTTTCTACAAGTTTGGCTACCCAAGAGAATAAGTCACAGATCAAGGAAGTCAGTTTACCTCTAACCTGATTAAAGACTTGCTTGCTCATCACAAGATTAAGCACAACACTTCCACCCCTTATCATCCACAAGAAAATGGACAGGTGGAAGTCACTAATAGAGATTTGGAAGAGATTTTGACTAAAGTGGTGAGTAGCAACATAAAATATTGGGCAGATCGCTTGGTTGAGGCCACCTGGGCCTACAACACTACTTGGAAAACTACAACAGGTTTCAAACCTTATGAGCTGGTCTACGGGAAGAAGGCTTTGTTGTCCATATAATTTGAATATAACACATTGAGGTTGGCAGCTCAGTTGGACCTAGATCTCAACCATGCATAGCAGGAAAGATTACTTCAGTTGAATGGACTAGATGAATAGATAATGCAGGCCCTTCTCCACTCAAAGGTGCCCCAACTTCAAAGAAAGATATGGCATGATCGGCACCTTAAAGAAAAGAAATTTTAGCCAGGAGATTGGGTGCTATTATATGATTCAAGATACAAGGATTTCAAAGGAAAGATGAGGACAAGATGGTTGGGACCATATACAGTTGAGAAATGAAACGACAATAGTTCAGTCCTTATCAGGACCATTGATGAAGAAACCATCCCCATGCTCGTCAATGGGCATCAATTGAAAATCTATAGGAAGCCCCTTTCTAAGAAGGAGTTCATTGAAACTCTGGATAAATTAGTGTTGGTAGTGGAGAAGGTCCCTGTCTCCACTCCACCCACACCTTGAACACAAAAAAAAGAAAAAAAAAAAGAAAAAAGAAAAAGATCCTTGGGTGAAAACCTCTGGGAGGCACTCAGGGCAGACAGTGAGGGTGAAAACCTCCTGGAGGCACCCCAACTATCTCAGACTGAAAAAAAGGAGAAAAAAGAAAAAGAAAAAATAAACCTAATTTCTATTGAATAAATTGCAGGTTACAGAAAGGACATTGCAGGTTAGGAGGATCGCGCAGGACAAAGACAGAGGTCAGCACCAGGCTGCAAGCATCCGTCACAATCCATTCCTCCATGACCACTACCCTTTCCTCAGATTTGGTCTCATTCAGGCTAAGATTTCAGCTTCTATAGGAAGTTCTTTGTCTTCTACAAGAAGTTCTGTGTCTTCTACAGGAAGATCCTGTAGAACCTACAGACAAGCCAAAATCGATCTTAGAAGAGGACCTGAAGGTTGGGAATCTGCCTATGAGGCCTGTAAACCTCCCTGTTTCCATCCATCACCATATGTTGCCTTTTTCCATCTTTGTACACCTCCATTGCACTCAATTTTTTTTATGTTCCTGCATAGTCACACATAGAAATCCTGTTTTCTTAATATTGCCAGCGAAAACTTTTTAATGACAAATCAAGCAACAGTTTTTCACTCACCATACCTGTTACCCTCCATCTAGACTCCTCATCAGCCGAGACCATTGTCAGTAGTATAACCCTTCTCATTCTAGCTTGCATTCCAGGAGGAGAAGCAGCTATAGGACATCCTACAGGAATCCTGTAGCAGCTGATCCCTCTGAAAGACATACTCCAGAGACAAGGACAAAAAAGTATGTAGAAGAAACATGCATGGAGCTCTACTTGAACATATGAACATCAGCAACAACTGAGGCCAAGAATGCAGTGTACATGCAGCAACATCAAACGAATGAATGGGTTCCAAAACCTGAAATCTACATAACACGGTCGCGACCGCGCAGGTAAGTGCCTAAACTCGTTCTTCAATTACATAAATCATATTTTAAAGTTGCATGATATGGGAATGGTTCGGATTGAGTGGAATTGGTGGCTAGTCAACTGTCCACCCTCAGCCAATTACATATCCTCGTGGAATCCAAACGAGCCCCGTTACATTCAAAACTGTCGATTAGATGTGCAACCAGCATGTGTGGAGTGTCCATTCAGGGAGAAATCGTCGGGACTGGTAGTGGTGGCATCAGATAACGGGGGAAAGGAGGTGATGGCAGTCAGAAACATGCAGAAACATATGGTTGTGACATTGGATCAACGGTCCGGTTCGGCCACCTCATCCCCTCACCACGAATTGTGCCGCAGTTAAAAGACGCTCAGTTGAAACATGCACCACCCTCTGTTCATTCTGCACTCACAACGTTCTCGATTGGAGTACGCATCCACTGCTTCCAGAACAGTTAACCAATCGTCCTCCACCAGTTTTTCTGCCTGTTTTCGAAAATCTCCCACCTATCGGGATCTATCGGAAGCATAGTTTCATTCTACAGGAGCCGGGAGCCTTCTACAGGAAAGGCAGAGAACAACTTTGCAAAAGGAAAACCCAAAATTTTCATTGAATTTCAAGCTCCAAATGAGGTAGGCTTGGGAAAACTCCTCTGTGCATGATTTGTTTGTGCAAGGTGGTGAATTGAACGACATTAGATTGAGAAACGAGAGTAAAAGTCTACCTGTGCATTGAGGAAAAAAGTGAAAGTTTGCCTGCATATTTCACTGAGTTTACCCAGTTCTTTCTCTGCATTTCGAAATCTCCTCATCCCTTTTAAATTCTCCTATAAGGAAGATACATGCAGCAGTAGAGGCCATCCTGTGTGTGTGGAAAAAAACCCGAATTTACATATCTATCTATGTGCTGAGGAAAGAACCTGTGTCCTTATGCTATGTTCTGTAAAAACAAAATTTTTCTTTTCATAAATAGACAGTCCAATTCTAGGTAACAACAGTCTTAAAATGGGAGAATCATTGCTATTTGATATTGTAATGAACACACGAGAAATTCCTTCTTGGGTTTAGAAGAAACCGAATTCAGCTATCCTCTGTTTCAGTGATTGACTGTTTGTTTGCTTGAGCATTTTCATTTCTGGTTAAAACATAAAGAGAGCACTCAACACCATGCCAGGAGGATTCATAAGGAAAGAACCCTCAAAATCTAGCAAGTTGCACAAGCACCCTGAGGTGGTGGACTTTTTCACCTGAGCAAATTGGATATCCTTCTTTGACAAAATTCAGGGTTATGATGAGGAGATAACTGAAGAGTTTTTAATTCCCTGAGACCACATTCAAAGACACATGACACAATTAGTTTTAGGGGTTTGACCCTAGAACTTACCCCTTAGCTCATCAATAGATTTACTGGTCTACCATTGGGGCTCCCTTGGAGCAAAGAGGAGAGATCATTGGGCCAAGTTGCTAGGAAAACATTTTTTCTGCCCAAGGAGCATCCTATAGAAGACAAAAATGGGGTTAGAAGAACCAGCTTGCCTCCTCTCTGGAGTGAAGTTAGTTATCAAATTATGAATTATATCACATGTGAAGGGAGGTTTAGCATCATCTATGGATATCATTTCAGGTTTTTACATGAATTAAGGCATGGGATTGACTTGCCTCAAACCAAGAAGCTGAGCATCACATATTTCCTTCTTTAGTCCTTAATTGAATGTGTGACAAAGCTAAATGAAGGGATCCCATATCAGTTGGCTCTCCATGGGCTCATCAAACTATTGGTGGAAGATGCTTTACACACCGATACTGTCCCCATATCTTGGGAAACCTTTAGAAACATGTCCAGGGATGATAACATTAGAACTTTGGCCGAGAACATCACCCCATCCAGCAGTGAGGAGGGGGAGAAAACTGAAGAAATTGAGAAGAAAAATGATGAGGGAGCACAGGACATTCAAGTAGAGGGAAAAACAGAGGAAGAATAGAAAGAAAAAGAAGAATTTGGTAAGACTGCTGAGCTGAAAACAGAGGAAGAAACAACAACAAAAACAACAAGGGAAAAGAGGATATAGAGTAGAAAGGAAAAGGTCGAGAAAGCCCAAATGAAGGCTGCCACAACCAAAGCAGGCACCCAGCAAGAGAAGGGAAAGAAACACCCGAGATATCAGTCATATAGACAAAAACAGTGGACACAAAGGTTCTATAGGAAGTGAAGGAAAAGAATAGTAGGAAGAGAAATCCCATGAGACGTTGGCAAGGGAGGTAGCAGCTGTGCTTGCTGCATTAAGCACACTCGCAAAACAAAAAGGAAAAAGAAAGAGGCAAACCTCCATGTACTTTAAAGCCAGGAGAAGCACAAGGATCAAAGTGGGCAAACCCCAGCCACAATTAAAGGAACCAATTGTTATTGAGGACACAACCACTAAATAGAAAGAAGAGTCTCCTTCCAAAATATCTATCACCTATGAAAGAGGAAGCCCAAAAACCTCCACCTGGAGAGAAAGAATTAGGATGATGGACTCAAAGGCAACTCTATAGAAAGCTGAAACATCTGTACAGGAAACTCTAGCTAAGTTAAAAGAGACTGAGAAATTGGAGGAAAAGGCAGCCAAACAATCACAGGGAGAAGACAAGATCGAGGAGATACTGGAACCAAGCCCTCAGCCTAGCTTGGGCTTATATTACAACTTGTTAGAGAGTGGGAAGATCATACCACAGAAGTTTGTTGTACCGCTTTTCTTTGCATTGGAACAAGAACGGGTTAGGACTCACACTTGGATGAGAATTGCCAAATCCAAGGGTGTTGCAAACATAGGCCACCTGGAAGAACAACTAAGAGAATCAAGAAAATAGTTGGCCATGGTGAGGCACATAGAAAGTAGTCAAAGAGCCAAATTACAAGAGGAGAATGAGTTGCTGAAAAGGCATTTGCAGCTACAGGAAGGTCATAAGGAAGATAGGCCGTCCATTTTGGGAGAACAACAACAGCAAGAAGGACCTCCAACAGACAAGGAAACAACTGAGGAACAATAGAGAGAGGAAAAGCTGCAAGTTGATGTTGAGATGCTAAAAAAACGGCTACAGGAAAAAGAGTCTTAGGCAGCAAAAGAAATATAGGTTTTAAAACAACAATTGCAAGAAAAAAAAATCCCAAATGGCCTACATGGCCAGTTGGGCAGTGGAAGCCTTACAATGTAGGCAACCTACTAAGCCATATGCATTATATCTTAAAGGTCAATGGTTGCAATTTGAAATTAACACACTGGCCCAAAGGGGCACCATTCCATTCTAGAATTACAATCAGTTCATGTATTTGTGTGACAGTAGCTCAGCTGAAGATATGGCCAAGTTAGCATAATTCTATTTACACAACTTGGCACTTCCAAACATGAATCTATGGGACCCCAATGCTACATTGGGAGATGTGCAACTCATGGTCATGGCTTCTTGGTTAAGCCATGAGGAAAAGAGGGCAGTAGAAATTCAGAATTTTATTGACAGGGAGCTAAGTGAGCCACTCATGATCAGGGCAGAACCAGAAGATCCCTCAGCTTTATTATATGCCCATCAGCACCTTTCCAACAACCCCCAGGTTCTCCCAGACTACGTTGAAAGGCAAGCTCAGGCCATTGCTCACTTTGAAGACATGGAGAGACTATTGGGTGATAACTACATTCATGCTTACACAAGGAGATGGAACATATTGTCCCATAGTCTGAAAATAAGAGAGTACCACTCCCCAACAAGGATGAGGGAGGCTTTAGCAAGTGTGCCACTATATAAACAGCCAACGCAAAATCTGCAGGTCAACTGGATTGGCCTAAAGTTCAGTCCTCCATTGCTTTTAGGACTACTGGAAGGGGTCAAAGAAGAAGAAGAACACAGGAAATGGGAGGAAGTAGAGAGAAAAGCAGGGTTTCATGACCGAGAAGAGGACATCACCTCCGAAGCCTGGGATGTCAGAGAGGCAGTCAAAGCTGTTATCACCTAGAACTGCAGTGATATGTACATAATGTTGTCCATAAAATTTTTGTTGTTCAAAAAAATAGGTGTCTAATGGTTATTGCCCTATGTTTGTCACTTAGGGATCGTGTTTTATAAAGATATTCATATGAATCATGTTCAAAAGCCGTTAGCTATCCTCCATCATGATTATATAAGATATGTCTTGTCTTATATACGTCACTGGTCCTTTTCGCGTTTTCGCAGCGCAATTTTATTGGCTGATTTTGCAGCGCAATGATGTTTTAGTCCTTTCACATCGTGTCAGTAACCAGCCATTTCGTAGCGCATTTTGTTAACTTATAACTGTCTGCGCTACGAAATCGCGGATTCGGGGATTTAAACAGCACTGATTCTTAGAATGTCATGTCTGGGGGATGAGTCGGTATGTCCGTCCGTTTATTGTCAGAATGGCATCCTTTCAAGCAAGTATAAGCCATCATTCCACCAATAGGTCCATAACCACGCACATGAAATCATTTAAATGGTCTGTAATGCTGGTAGTGTTATGATATTTGTTAATGTTGCATAAATTGGTTAGTTTGCATGATAAGACTGATAAGTTGCGGAGGAGCCCGAGTTCATTCTTTAAAGGAACCCGATTGCAAGCGAGCCTGCTTACCAAAATTTGAATTTTCCAATTGAGTTGAAGCTGCTGCTGTTTCTCTGTGCGAAAAACTTCAAGCTGTTTCTCTGTGCGAAAAACTTCAAAGCGAAATGGAGAAGAAGGGGCATCGGTCTGGAAGATGTCAAAGAACAGAACCTGTGGGGTTGGACCTGGCATTGAGAGATGAAGGTGTGAGACAAGCTTTTCAGAATGCTGGTTGCTGGACATTTTGTGAGAAGCTACAGGGAGGACATACTGAGGTAACAAAAGCGTTTGCTTTAAATTTTACAGGTTTAAGCTCTAAAGTGTCCATGTTAGAATTCCCAGTATCTTCAGAGGTTATTGCTAGGGTGACTGACATTCCGAGAGGAGGGCAGGAGTGGTTCAAAAATTTCAAATTTGATATGAACCCCTGCAAGGAGTTCCTAAAGGAGCCTTATGTAAATGAAGACCTTACAAAGGCTGTGCCGAGACATTATGTAAAAGAACACTATGCACTTCTCCTCACATGCATTCAAAAATATTTAACATGTGAAGGGAGATATACTAAAGTTTACTCCTATCATTTTAAGCTGTTATTACATTTTACAGGCAAAGCATCCATAGATATCCCATTTTACCTGTTTCGTAGCCTCAGTAAAATGTGTGATAAAATTCAGCTGAAGAAGGAGAACTGGGAAACATCTCTTTTTCATCATGGTTTGGTAAAATTGCTAGTGTTGGATAGTCTGCAGAAAATTGGTCGGGATTGGGATTCTTTTATTTTTATGTCTGGTTTTCAGAGTAAGACAGGCCTCACTCCATTACCTGTTAAAGAAAGAGAAAAGTCAGTTGAAGAACCTACCCTTGCTGAGCTCAGAAAGGAGATAAAAGACAAAAAGAAGATCAAGCAGCACAAGAAAGAGGCACCTAAGCCAAGTAGAGCTGAACAGGTATCAAGGGTAAAAACCAGAAGTCAATCAAGCAGGGAGAAGGGAAAATCAGTAGCTACTGAAGAAAGCCCAATATCAAAGGCTAGTTTAAATGATCTGCTTGAGGTTATTGATTTTGAACAAGCTAAATCAGTGCATATGGAGCCAATGCACATTGACCTGACTCAATCATCACCAGAGAGCTCCAAAAAATCAAAAGCCTCGAAAAGGTTAAGGTTTGAGGAACCTGGTAAGGAATTTGTGTTCAAACCACGGAGGCCAGTCACAAGGAAGCAAATCAAAGAAGCTGAGCAAATGCACGGGAAAGAGGTAGCTGTAAAGGTGCCTAGAACATAAGTAATCGAACAACTGCCTAAAACAGAGGAGGCAGAGGAAATGAAGAAAAAACCCTATACCAGAAGGCAAGCAAGAGAAATGAAGAAACAACTGCCCAGAATAGAAAAAGCAAAAGAAATCAAGAAGAAAGATTTGAATAAAAAGGTCCCCTTTTCTCAAGAAGCAAAGACTACATCTTCTAAAGACCAGTGGGAGGCAACCGAAAAAGAAGTGGCTGAGATGGAGAGGGCCGTAGCTGAAATCGCAGTCATGGAAAAGGAGGTTGCAAAACTAAAGGCACAGCTAAATAGATTAGCTGCCAAATGAAATTGCAAATTTTAAAAGTCAGGTGCTGCTCCAGAGTTTTGCTTTATTTTATTTAAGTTCACTGTTTTTAAGGCATGTAAGCATGGCATATAAAATCAAGGTAAATTAGGAGTTTTGAAACCAGTGGCCAAGCTGTTACAGTCACAGAGAATATTGATACATTCATTAAAGACTGTGTTTTTGAAGAAACAGCAGTTTCGTAGCGCGCTACGAAACTGTTGTAGGTGCTACTTTTTGAAGAAATTAAACAGCTTTATGATGAGGTCATCAGATTTAGAAGAAAAGGCCTAATGGACATCAAGGGGACCACATAAGACTATCACGACCGTTTTGATAAGGACAAGTGTGCATTCTTCATAAAGGTAAAATATTTTGTCTTAAACCATTACTTTAATAAAGGTGCTTTATTACCGGTGCTTAAGGTTTGGCTAAAGATGCATATGAGGATTTGGGCTTGTACACATGTTCAATCAACAAGACTTCCAGCATATCAGGAAATATGGATGATGCTCATCAATTATGGAGTATTTAAGAGCTGGGAACATATGGCTTAACCTTTGAAGGATGGTGGGAAACATGGACCGAAAAAACAACAGTTGGTTCTTATAATAAATAAACCATCAGCACATTCAGCATCCAAGGCTAATCCAGTTTCTTGCATCCTGATCTCAGCTATCACGGCCAGAATTAAAGGAGACAGCTGTCGAAGATTTAGAAAGGAATCATGATACAAGGAGAATAAAATTAGAATTTAAGTTTGATTAGAACTCTTTTGTAATTACAGTTCAATGCTTAGTAGATTTAATGAGTCTGTTTAGATAGATAAGGATAGTTAATGTCAGTCATCGAGCTCCCCTCATGCTGGAGGAGGAAGCTCAAAGTAGTTAAGAATGTTTTCTTATATATAGAGGAAACTCTGATGTAATGAGGGTTGGATGTTTATGCAAAAAACAGAGTTTATATTGGCTTGTGTAAAAGACTTTTTACAGTAATAGAAAGACTACTTTTTCTTCTCAAGATTCATACTTTGTTCAAATGCTCAAGATGTATGTGGTTTTGTTTTATCCTTCATATTTTACAGCACTATAGGTATACAATCACTCTGAATTTTTCCTAGTGCTCAGACTTCCTGTGTATACTTATGAGTTGAAGTTCTTTGAGAAATGTTTTGAGTGTTTAAACATTACATGCCTTGACTTCCATGAATGAGTAGTAGATAGTTTACTGAAATGGTGTTTGACTC
>APFE030936434.1:60592-72877 GCA_000404065.3 Pinus taeda
GAAGTTTGTTGTACCGCTTTTCTTTGCATTGGAACAAGAACGGGTTAGGACTCACACTTGGATGAGAATTGCCAAATCCAAGGGTGTTGCAAACATAGGCCACCTGGAAGAACAACTAAGAGAATCAAGAAAATAGTTGGCCATGGTGAGGCACATAGAAAGTAGTCAAAGAGCCAAATTACAAGAGGAGAATGAGTTGCTGAAAAGGCATTTGCAGCTACAGGAAGGTCATAAGGAAGATAGGCCGTCCATTTTGGGAGAACAACAACAGCAAGAAGGACCTCCAACAGACAAGGAAACAACTGAGGAACAATAGAGAGAGGAAAAGCTGCAAGTTGATGTTGAGATGCTAAAAAAACGGCTACAGGAAAAAGAGTCTTAGGCAGCAAAAGAAATATAGGTTTTAAAACAACAATTGCAAGAAAAAAAAATCCCAAATGGCCTACATGGCCAGTTGGGCAGTGGAAGCCTTACAATGTAGGCAACCTACTAAGCCATATGCATTATATCTTAAAGGTCAATGGTTGCAATTTGAAATTAACACACTGGCCCAAAGGGGCACCATTCCATTCTAGAATTACAATCAGTTCATGTATTTGTGTGACAGTAGCTCAGCTGAAGATATGGCCAAGTTAGCATAATTCTATTTACACAACTTGGCACTTCCAAACATGAATCTATGGGACCCCAATGCTACATTGGGAGATGTGCAACTCATGGTCATGGCTTCTTGGTTAAGCCATGAGGAAAAGAGGGCAGTAGAAATTCAGAATTTTATTGACAGGGAGCTAAGTGAGCCACTCATGATCAGGGCAGAACCAGAAGATCCCTCAGCTTTATTATATGCCCATCAGCACCTTTCCAACAACCCCCAGGTTCTCCCAGACTACGTTGAAAGGCAAGCTCAGGCCATTGCTCACTTTGAAGACATGGAGAGACTATTGGGTGATAACTACATTCATGCTTACACAAGGAGATGGAACATATTGTCCCATAGTCTGAAAATAAGAGAGTACCACTCCCCAACAAGGATGAGGGAGGCTTTGGCAAGGTGTGCCACTAGTAATAAAACAAGCCAATGAAATCTCACAAAGGTCAACTGGATTGGCCTAAGTTCAGTCCTCCATTGCTGTTTAAGGAAACTATACTGGATAGGGGTCCCAAAGAAGAAAGAAGAAACACAGGAAATGGGAGGAAGTAGAGAGAAAAGCAAGGGTTTCAATGACCGAGAAGAGGCATCACCTCGGAAGCCTGGGATGTCCAGAGAGGCAGTCAAAGCAAATCAAAGAATGATGAGCGGATTGTTTGCTCAGAGGATGAGCAACACATTCAGCAGGGGGTGATGATGAGCCCCACAAAAATGGGTAACTTTATGGGCCTCATTTTGCCTATTATTCTCGATTAATCCACCATTATTCATAGTTTTATGCATGCTTTTGAATATATTTATGTTGATTGAATGAATGAGAATAGTCACTTGACCACAAAGTCTAATACGTGCTTATTGCAGATTTTTGGACATATTTTGGACCAAGGTCAAGCATTTATGAGCAAGTTGACAGCCAAATACGAAGGAACAAAGCTAAGGATTTGTAGGAAGGGTGTCTCCTTCACTAAATGACCCCTTCCCTGAGTTCTCCACCATCAGCTCGGAGTTCAACAGCCCACCAAAGATGATTTCAAGGGGCAGCCGAGCAGATTTTGTGAAGTGGCTGATTAACTTCAGTTTTGAGCAGCCAAGCTCCTAAAGTTAAGGAGGGCTATTGGGAGTCCTCGTGGTGCATAAGTAGGAAGGCTTCAAGCCTTGGTAGTTTAGCCATTGAACAATTGTTTTTCGCACTTTGGTGTAGCTCTGCATTTCAGCTCATTTTCGAGCTCTTGCTGTAAACAATTTTGTGACATGACTATTATTTTTTGAGTAATGGAGATAAATTTTGCTTTGCACCAGCTCTGAGTTTTCTTAGGTGGCTGTAGCTCTTGGGGTTGGGCCCAAACAAAGTGCCAGTACCTCCTTTGTGTACTATTATGTGTTTTTCTTACATTCATAGAATAATTTCTGTTATTTAGGTTAAAATCTTGCTTTGTTACTTGGGTTGTTTTTGATGATTAAAATAGCTTCTCATGCTTCAGGTTGATTTGACAATTTGGTAATAGAAAAGATCTACAAAAAGGCCATCAAGCAGTCCTTGATCTCATCTCTCCCTCCTTGGGACCGTGAGTTGAGACCAAGGCATACTTGCTGCCACAAAAACACTATTTTTGCCTTTCCATGCAATTGCTAGTGTTAGATTTGTAGTTGGAAAAGTTGATACAAGTTGTACTTGCATGTTTAGATATGTTCTTGCTTAGTTTCTATAACTATCTTGCATGATTTCCTGTCTATAAACTTCTGCTCATCATGTTTCTGGTTTTTAGGTCAGATTAGGTCAAAATAGATAGATCTCTGTTTTTTTATGTCTTTATTCGATCAGTTTTGGAAAATAGTGTGTAGAGCACCCATAGTACATGCCTACCTACCCTTCCTCCATCATACAACCTGCTCCAATCCCTAATCCAAGATTCCTTCCCTTCATTTTCCACACTTTTCCAATTTACCGTAATTTCTACTTTCTTGTGCAACATTTCTCCCTCCATGCTTGAACAAATCCAACCACCTTCATCACTCCTTAGCTTCATTTACCAGGTCCTAGACCCCTTCAACCCTCAACCCTCTAAAATCCTCTCTCGGCTCTTCCCGTAGCACTTCCTGTAGAACCCCTGCAGACTTCCTATAGAAGTTCACGTGAGCAGTTTCTCGAGATCTGATAGATGTGATATTCTCTAGAAGGGTGCTAGGGACCCCTTAGGCCCTCTTCTCACCTTCCCAACCTCCTGCAAGTGCCCACTCCATTTCCTTTCACCAATCAATCTCTGCATAGTAAAAAATAGTTAAAGCACATACATAATAATTCTGCAAGATTACTCAAAAATACAAAAAGATGCCTTTTCTAGATTTTACTTCAGAAGTAGCTTAGTCACATGTATTTTATCTTTCCAAGAGTCAATGGCATCCATTTTAGCAACTTTCATCTCTTTTCTTGCAGTAGTAGGGTTAGTCGTTAAAACTAGGGTTTGCTAGGGTTTGCATTTCCTTTCAGCTTTCCACTTCTTTCTGCAAGTAGACTAGCCTCTTTTGAGTTAGATTTCATCCGTCATAGTTAAAAGATTCTTCTAAGAGCTCATAGAAGTTGGCTTAAGATCCTAGCGAACTTGTGCTAGCTAATCAAGTGACAGCCTGTGGCAAGAGCTAGTACTTGTGCATATAGCACCGTTGCTTCCAAGTTTGTTACGAACAACCGGTTTGATAAAAGTAAAGAAGGGAGTCCCAAGAGTTGCAACATCATTGCTGCAATACTAGAGCCCGCCACCCATTGATAGAATGACCAAATTTATTCTATTACTATAGGATAAGCATTGGGAAGATATGTCAATAAGGTTAACCTCATCTTAAAATAATATATTTAAGGTCCATAAGGGTGTGTTGAGGGAGAATAGAGGATGAAGGAGAGAAGCATCAGGCTAGGTCTTTGCAGAGCTGAAAAGTGGAAGAGGAAATTGTAGACTACTTTACGGGTCCCTATGAAGGTAAATCCATATTCACTTATGAGATTTGGGTGGATAAGACTTCATAGAATAACAAGGGTAATAATTCATGAGAAGTTCCAAGGACACTATGGTAAAGGTGCAAGTGATGGTGAAACATAACAATTGCACATATTGCAATAAAGGTCATACTATTATGAAATTGTTTCACATAGAACATGAAATAGTGTAACTTATATGACATTGGTTAATGAGCTTAGATTATTTTCATTGATAATATCCTAAAGAAAAACACATTGTATCAACGATCAAACATACAAAACATTCTTGCGAGACATAAAATATTCTATGGTTGTCATATATAAAAAATAATCTTGCAAGCCATAAAATATTTTACAACCCTCATACATCAAAAATATTTATGAAAGTTATAATAGATTTTGTGTCCATCCATAGACTGGAAACATCAATTCTCCTACTATAGAATAGTATAAGATAAGCCTTTGGGAGATAAGTGAATAAGATGAACCTTGTAGCAAAATAAATTATTGAGGATTCAAAAGGGGGAATACTAAAGGAGAATTAAGAGAGGAAGAAAATAGAAAGGTTTACATATAAATTAGAGGTGGTAAATGACATTGTAGTCTATGGCCAATGATCTCTACAAAGGAAGATCCACCTTCACCAAGGAGATTTAGGTGGACATGACCTTAAGGAAAGATAAGGGGAATAATGTGTTATAGGGACATACTATATGGAAAAGGTGGAAGCATTGGTGGATGTAACAATTACATTGTAACAGTTACACGAGTTACACTAAAATCTATAGTGTTGTTAAATTGGTGTACATAGAACAATACATAGTTGAACTTATATGATAATGGGCTCAATTGATTTTGATTGATGATAGCTCAAATAAAAATGCATTTATCAACCTTCAAACATACAAAATATTCTTTTTATCTTAAAATATTTTGTGGCCCACAAACACACAAAAGATTATTTTGAGCCATAACAAATTCTATGTCATTGAAACACACACAATTTTATTTTGAGTCATAAAAAAATAATATGCCTATCCATAAAATGGCCACATTTATTCTCTTACTATATAATATAAGATAAACCTTGGGTAGATAAGTGTATATGGTGAACCCTGTAATATTAAATTTTTATATACATAAGGGGTGAAGAATGGAGAATAAACAAGAGAGGGAGTGCAAGGCTAGGTTTATGTAGAACCCGAAGGTGGTAAAGTAAATTTGACTAATTTGAGGACCCCTACAAAGGTAAATCCATATTCACTAGGGAGACCTTAGGAGAATCCAAGGGTGATAGTCCACAAGCAATTCTAGGGACATGTAAGGGTGCACATGATTATGGATAGGATGGTTGCACAAGTCACACTAGACTTTAAAGGCCAAAATGCCATTACTTTGGTACACACAACACAACATGTAGTTGAACTTATATTAGACAAGATGGTAGGATAAAATGGATTTCATTGATAATAACTTGAAGAAAAGTAGGCTTTATCAAAGATCAAACATACAAAATATTCTTTCGTGCCATTAATTTTTTTTGCGTCCCTCAAACATGCAAATATTCTTCTGAGCCATAAAATATTTTTTGTCCATTTGTAGAATGGCCAACATTGATTCTCCTATGATGGAATAATATGAGATAAACCTATGGAGGATGAGTGAATAAGGTGAAATTTCATAATAAAGTAAGTTATTTAGAATTCATAAGGTGGGAAAAATGGAGGATGAAAAAGAGGGGGTGTAGGGATAGGTTCATGTAGATTTTGGAGGTGGTAAAGGACATTCTAGACTACTTAGAGGATCCTTATGATATTAGATCTTCTTTACCAGGAAGACCTGGGTCGATATGAACATTGGAGAAGATAAGAGAAATAGTCGATAATGAGTTATAAGTAAATACCATGGCAAAGGTGCAAAGGGTACCCATGTCTAAAACAATGAACACACGAGGAAGATACACATGGTAGGAGAGGAAGTGATATGTCTAATAGATCATTTGCATTAGCACTAAAGGCATAATTTGGAATGGATAATGAAAAGACCACACTCAGTAAGAATGTCAACTCAAATTCTTGTACATTTATTTCCTTTTCCTAATTTAACAGATTGTGGTAAGGAAAAGGTTGAAGATGAAAACTCAATGTTGGTAGAATCACTATTCCCTTAAATACCAATACTAAAAAGGTAGTGAAAATGAAAACCCTACATCTGATTTAGCTTAGACCAAAGAGTTGGAAAGTACTCATGTTGGTGGTAGCAAGAATAAACATGCAAAATCCATAGGATCTAGAAGTGTGGATGAAGCAACAAAAGAGAGCACTGGCCCTAAGGGTTTTTTTGACCACAAGAGGAAAAATGTGTGGAGTTGCAAAAATATAAAGTTAGACTGGTGATATGAAATTATATAAAAATGAACGAAGTGGTATAACTTGGTGGGACAAGCCTTGACATCATTTTATTTAGTAGGAAAGTTTATGAAAAATCCTTGGGTGAATGACTGGACATTGAATGGAGATGTTCGTTAGGTTATAGGATAAAATTCCACAGTTTGTTAAGGGGTTGGCTCACATTTTTTAAAATCTGAAATAGACACTAATAAAATCTATAAGATGAGTTGGTTGTGGGGTTCTACACTATCAACATTGAAAAATGGACCCATCTAATTTAATCCTTGGATAGAAAAATATATAGTTCAGATTGTATGGGCCACGCTACTAGGACTTCCTTTAGAGTTTTGGTCACTAGATGTTTTCAAAGCCATTGGGGACAATGCTATGGCACATTTTCTAGGGGTGTATGGAAGTTATATGAGGTTTAAATCAAGAAATATATCTTATACATTAATTGAGGTTCAATCTAAAGAAGGATCATTGGAGTACAATAAGATAAAGATGGGGAAACAAGGCCTACACAAACTTTGGATTACTCATGAATCCCCTTCCAGTGTTTGACGTGCCATATATATGGATACTATTAGCAAAAAAATGCATGCTAATATTCATTGAAAATATTTGGAGAATGTAGATTGTGAGGAATGAGAATCCCATGGAGGAATTATTAGTCTCTAAGAAAACAAATTTGAAGTGCTACAAGGGTGGGAGGGTGGTATGGGTGGGGTTAGAATAATTGAACCATGCATTATCCAAAAATATCAAGGATGAGTCTCAAGGGAAAAAAATAAGAAGGAGAATAGGTGACACAACTAAATAGTAACTATATAAATCCATTAGAGGAGTTAGGTGCAAGCAATCTCAAACTAGACAAGGATAAAATGAGGATGGAACCACCAAAAGTACAGACAATCCAATCTCCAAATAGTCTATAGTAATATTTTCCAAATTTTATATGGACCCTCAAATCCTAAATAATGATCAATGGTTGTAATTGGATGTTTATATGCCAAATAAGCCTTCAAAAGAATGTAGGAAATGGATGAAAGTTAAAGAGGGTTTGGGTTAGACTTTACCTCTTTTGGATAACTTTGGGGGGAGGGTTTCTATGATTGAGATGTTAAATAAGGCCATGTACAATAAGGAAAACCTTGAAGTAATTTTCCCACAACCCTTCTTATGTTGTGTCAAGGAAACTTCTATCATAATATAATATAACTTAATCAACATTATAGTTTTCAATAAATATGTTTATATTAAATAACTATATATTAATTAGGAACTATTAATATAGATATCAATATCCATTAATGAATTTATTAAGAGCTATTAATATCTATCGTTGCATTTATTAATTGTAATTAATAAAACATCTTTTAAATATCTAGCATATAAATCCTAACATTTATTAATTAATGGCTTTAGTCTTTTACCCATTTGGGGTTTTCTTGTGGCTTGGATTTGAATTTATCTAAACTATCTATATTAGTTAGTATATAGTACCTTTATGTAAGTGTTAACCTTGATAGATCATATATTAACTTTTATTAATATTGTTTTACCTTTTAGGTTTAAAACATATATTTCTATATTTATTAATGTTGTTTATCATATATGTATATGTTTGCAACGATTTTTTAGGGCTATTGATATAATTTAAACATTTAATAAATATTAATAATAACTATTAAATTATTTTAATATGATTATTATTTTCATTTTTACGGTTTTATTTCTTTGGGTTTTTTTTTATGACTATCTCATGGTTTCTTCCTCTCCTCCCTTTCCTTACCCTTATGTAATTTACTATACACCCTCACAATCTTTTCCCTTGACACAGTCATTCTCATGATGAGTCTTGCTATTGACTCGATATGTCGACATTAAAATGAATACTATGGATAGCAATCCTATTGGTTCCTCTTCAAATTTCGACCACAAAAAGTTACGATCAACTCCTACAATATCGGGCCATTAGAATTACTCTCTAAGATATGGGAAAAAAACTATGGCATTGAAGTAGGGTTGAGTTTGGATAGGTCTAGGGAGGGCTCTAAGCTTGAAAGAGGAAGAAGCATGTCATCTATCCATAGCTTAAAACAAAAATTGAGGAGAAATTCAACAAGATAAATAACAAACCTTAAAATGGGCCCTTAGAGCAGGGTATGCCTTAGGAAAAACCACTTCATGATTATTATGTCTTTTCGACTTGTAAGGGGATTGGGAAACTCCAAAAACATTTCCCTAAATATATTAGATGACCTCTAAAAGTTTGAGATTATAATGATTCAAGATACCATTGGATAAGGGGTAAAATTGATAGGATAGTTGTCTTACCATATTGAATGATTGTGAGTTCTCATTATTTGATTGCTTGGAGAGATCTAGTAGTTTGGTATATAGTTGGAGGAAAAAGTCATTCAGATTAGTCAACTGTTTTTTGTTTCTGTTTTTTGTTTTTTGTTTTTTGTTTTTTTGTTTTTTTTTTTGTTTTCTTTTTTGTTTTTTTTGTTTTTTGTTTTGTTTTGTTTTTTGTTTTTTTTTTTTAATCTAAGGTATAGGAGTTGAGATCCTCCATGGAGATAGGGTAATATTTTTCTATGGTGAAAATTCATGGACCTTATGAGGAGAGGGTGTCCCATTGGGAAAGTATGTTAGGCCATTATTTTATGATAAACGGGAAAATAATAATGGGACTAAATTTCAATTTCATTATTAAAAGAGTAGATATATGGAAAAGTGTAGATAGACTGGATCTATTCAAAGATATTAGGATTTGATAATATGGAAGAGGTTGGCTTATTGGATGTGAACCGATCAAATTGGTCCCTAAATGGAGGAATAAGAGAGTTGGGAATGCAAGAGTAGCAAAGACATTGGATACATTTTCAGTATTAGAAGCTACTGTGGTTGACATTGATAGGATAAAGAGTTTGGTGGAGGCAGAAGGGGAGTTAGATAACTTCCTAATACTATTTTAGACCACTAAAGAAGATAGAAAACCATTTAATTTCTTCAATTGAAAATTTACCTAGCTAGAGGATGTGGAGTTTGTAACTTAATCAACAAAATATGGAAAAATATGAGGATTCCATAAGAGAGTCAACTATTCTATAGTTTGTTTCCAAACTTAAAAAAATGAAGGTGTTGGTATTAACCTATGCATTGAAAAATTGAAGAGAAATATGAACTAAACCTAATCTCAGTTAAGAAGCAATTTGTACAATTATATGAATATAATCTAGAGGAAGCAAAAGAGGGGTTCTCCAAAGAAAACTTAATTCATACTATATGGTATAAAAGAAACTCGTGGTAGAAAAGGAAGCATTATGGAGGCTAAATAGCAAGGCATTGTGGTAATATAAAGGTGACGAGAACACTAAATACTTCCACGTATAGGAAAATCATAATGACTATTTAAGAAAGGCATAAAGAGGATGGTTCCAAAATTATATCCTTCAATAAGATTTATTCTGTGGGTGTATCCCACTTCGAGAGACTTTATATAGTAGAGGACAAGGTTAATATAGGTATTGGTGGGGTTAAAATATGTGAACCCTATATTATCCAAAAATGTAAAGGATGAAGTCTCAATGGGGAAAGAAAAAAATAAAAAGAGGAGACACGAATGATTAGTAACTATCTCAAGCCATTAGAGGAGTTAGGTGCCAATACACTCAAACTAGATAAGGACAAATGACGATGGAACTACCAAAATTACAAACCACCCAATGTCCAAGTCACTCTATAGTAATATTTTCCAAATTTGATATGGACCCTGTTAGCTTCCTGCTGCAGCCGGTTATTCATATTTCATGATGGACATTTTTACAGGCCAAATATGTCGTACTTTGCATACTGCAATGCTCCATATTTGCTTAACAGTCTCCAAGCGAAAAAGGCTACTCCAAGTTCATTCAATTGCCTTCCAAATTTTTGAAAAGTTATCCTGATATCGCCAATTTTCAGTTAAAGGGAGGTCCAAACAGCTTAATCTTGGTCTCCCTAGGTTTAAATTTCCCGTTTTAGAATATAGAGAATGTAAATCTGTCCAAACAGCTTAATCTTGGCAGATTCTTAGATAGGTACAGAAGCAGAGGAGCCCAACAGCTTAATCTGGGCCCTTGGAAGAAATAAGGGTAGTATGTAGATAGGAAAGCATCAAAAGAAAAATGGAATGATGGGTTTGCAAGTCTAAGTGCACCAAAATCAAAAGAAGAAAAAATGCTAGGTAAGTAGGCTGGGTAGGTAGTTCTGAGGTTGCTGAATCCTAATTGCTGATCAGTTCCAGATTTTCAGGTGTCATCTCACTAAGGACACAATCAGCAGGCAGTTCTATGCAAGAAGCTCAAAAGAGGTATAACTAACTCCCCTTCTCTGCTTTCCCCAATCATTAACTAACTTCCCCAAAGGAGGTCAAGATCTACTTGACACCTCTTAAGTTCCATCATTTCGTAACACTAGCTTGAGTAAAGATCTGCTTTACTCAAAGTTGTTCCATACTTTCTCTAAAGAATGGTTCTACCCCCTTGTAACAGCCTAAGGTCTCCTGAACTTAGCGCTTTCTTACCACCTCCACATTAACCACTAACATTATTATTTAGCTCCCTATATTTCCCATCCCCCTACTAATATTATGTAAATCATCCCCTATATAAATATCCCTCCCCTTGGTTGAAAAATAACCATAAGTACTCCCCGGGAATTGCTTATTTTACCTGAAACTTAGCAAGAACCCTCAGCCTTCAAGTCATCTTCCAGATGCAATGGACTCCTTCCAGAGTATAAAATCCCTCTGAGGTAATCAGACTCCTTCCGAAACCTCAAATGCCCTACACACCCACTTACTTACTTTTTCACCCAAAACAAACCCCTTGCCAACTTCCTTAACACTCCGCAGATCCTTAAAAGCCAGATCGCATCACAAGATCGTAGTTTCCTCTCCACGCAAGTTATGACCCATCCGTCACCACCCGACATGATATCGCGATATCGGTGGTCGGCGGTCGCAAGCGCCAAATGTCCAACTCAAGCACCCTCCGTTCCCCACCGATGCGATATCGCGATCGCATCGGAGCTAGTTCATCGCATTACTTCCAGTATCAGCACCTCACCATGTCATTCTGTACCAGGGACCCACCACAGCTGACGTCATCCGCCGTACAACCGACGTCATGCTGACATCAGCAGCCAGAAAGCCAAAACTTCGCGCAGGAAGAAAAATCGCACTTCGGAGCTCCAGAACAAGAAACAGAGGCATTTTTCGATGCGCAATTAGCGCGCTAATCGCGCATTGCTACGGGAAATAGGCCATTTCAGGGAATCTTCAGGGAATCTTTTGATTTCTTAGCCCGTTGTGCGCCGAAAAAGCCCAAAAATCGCCCGATCGTGCCAAAGTGATCCAGTTTAAAGACAGCAGCAGATCAATGACAAATTTTAAAGTGTATCAGATCCAATCATCAAGCATCAAGTGTGTCAAAGAGTATCAGTTGACGGCAAAAGCCATCAATGTAGCGGCAAAGAGTATCAGTAAAAATCTTGAGCAGCGGCCCGAAGCAGGAGAACATTTAATACCTTCCAGCAGATTCAAAGAAAGAGGGCAAAGCCACTTGAAGCCCTCAAATCATAATTATTTCTCATTTAAATCACACCAGAGCAGAACTACAGTCCCCAAAGCACAATCATTTCAGCAGCACCGCATCTAGCCCCCAAGGGCCACATTGTCACCTTTTCTAATTCAGCTTCCCCTAGCGCAGCCAAAAATATTTACTTGCATTTAATTCCAGCAACACTTAGATTTTTGAAAAGTTTCTAGCAAACCTGTTTAGGTCAGTTGTAATGAATGTATTTCCGATATTTTGCTTATAAATACCACCCTGAACAATGTTGTGAGGGGTTGGTTGGTTGGTAGTAGTTGGTTAGTCTCCTTTCCAGCAACTTCTCTGAGTAGAGACTCGCACTGTAACTATTATAATTTCCATAATCAAAGATTGCTGAAAGCATGGATTGCGAAACTACTTGTTGTTTTCTCTTGGCCAAGGAATGATTACAAAATTCCTGTGCTTCTACATGATTCAATAAGTGTTTCTCTCCTTTGTTTACTTTTATGTTTGTTACCACCGTTCCGCCTTCTAAATTGCAGGAAAAAGAATGGCTTAAGATTTGTTTCATTACACCTTAAGTTCAATTTCTGCATTTCTCGATGTTTTCTTCAGAAATAGCTATGAGCATGTATACTTAAATGATCTTGTTTACGCTGTTTCTTTCAC